>CM046001.1:10440783-10649356 GCA_025175895.1 Wurfbainia villosa | reverse complement strand
TGAACCTAAGTTTTGATTATGACAAAGATCCAAAGTTAAGGTCATATTGTTATCTCATGAGTTGAATTAAGTGTGTAGGAAATGGTTAAGCTAAGTCGAAGGTCAGCGACACCCAGAAAATCCCGAGTCGAGAAACTGTAGTAGTCGGGCGACACTGGGAGAACTTCATGGGAGTCAAAGAACTCAGGTAAAGACCAGAAGCAAAGCGACAGGTCATAAAGGACCAGAGGTAAGCACGAATGCGAAGAGAGATGGTAAGATTGTGTCCTCTGTACAGGGACGACCATAGGTAGAGATCCGACTAAGACTTCCAGTGGAAGGTCTAGGTCGAGATCGGACGGTAAGGAACTGTCATATTTATCATATTTCGTATTAACCTCTTATTGCAGGGAAGTGACAAGGCTGGCAGTCGACTGCTGGATATTGGCAGTGGACTGATGAAGTGCATCAGTCGACTGATGGTGACGAATCAGCCTTATGCACTAGGTCAAAAAGGATAACGTTTGACGTCACCATTTCGCGATAAGATAAGGTGTCACCTCGTGATAAGAACCACAAGTTGAGGATTTGGATCCGGACTTGTTCCAAGGCACAAGTCTATAAAATGAGGAGAGGACTCAAACCTACATTATCAATTCTTTGCTTCCAAGTGCTCCAACAACGCTATGCTTCAACGATGACACTACGATGCTAATACGTCGATGACAAGCTCTTCATCTCAGATTCATATTCGTTGGTAGTATTAGTTTGTTTCTTATTCAATTTAATTTGTAATCGAAATTTTCATCGTAATGAGGTGAGGTAGGCTTGTTGCCTCATCCTTGAGTTTTTGTCTCTCGGTTTTTGTGATCGTTATCTCCTACCTTCAACAAGGAGGAGACTCTATAGTGGATTGCCCCTTCGTACGCGGTCAAAGATCCGGGGCCTTGGAGTAACAACCATTGGATTGTGAACCAAGTAAAAATAGAGTGTCTATTTATTTTCTGTCGTTTTACTTTCCGCTGAATTGCTCGTATTTTAAAACAAAAAGAAAGTTTTTAAAGCCCGCTATTCACCCCCCCCCCCCCTCTAGCGATGCTTCACGATCCAATAATTAGTATCATAGTGGGGGCGCTAAGATTTGGTGTAACCACCAATCTAGCATTTTTGTTTTCTTTTCATATTTTTGTTTTAAGTTGTTCTCACACTACTAATCCAAGACGAAGTCTTGGTACATTTTTTTAGTTGTGTGTTTGCAAGTATCTCTTCGCCTCGGGAGTAGCTCACGGTTTACCCTCGTAACAAGCTGCTTTCATCCCCCAAAAACAACGTTTAGTACCCTTTCGGGGACATCGAATGTCGTAAGTTCTTAGTTTTTATTTATCATTTTTATTTTTTTCATTTATTTCTTTTTATTTCCTGCATTACTAATCCAAGGCAAAGTCTTGGAACTTTTTTCGTATTTTTTTTATTTTTGTGTAAAGTTTTAAATCAATGGCCCACATTGAGGGGTATAGCACCATCCGATCTTCATTCTTTAACGGAGATGATTTCCGTTCTTTGGAAAGGTCGGATGAAGTGTTTTCTAAAACACAAGTCGAGACTTGGATAATCATCCAAACCGACTTTGCTCTATCC
Source organism: Wurfbainia villosa (assembly GCA_025175895.1). Classification (NCBI taxonomy): domain Eukaryota; kingdom Viridiplantae; phylum Streptophyta; class Magnoliopsida; order Zingiberales; family Zingiberaceae; genus Wurfbainia; species Wurfbainia villosa. Next base: position 10,647,739 of record CM046001.1, on the reverse strand, counting down.
ACCAATGATCGAGGAGAGCCACGGACTTGATAAGTGGACCAACGCAACTAAAAGACAAATCGAAGCCCGATGCAGCACCTCAAATGTTGCAAAGGTCAGGCCTATCCAAGGAGAAGCTCAACCGCATCGCCCTTTATTAGTGCGAAGGATCTTTAGAACAAGCTCGTCGAGCTTCACGAAGGAACTAACGATGCTAAGGTATGTAAAAGGGATATATTTTTAAATAAACTATATAATCTAAAGATGCAGGATCACGAGACCGCCATCCGACTACATGCGCGGATCCAGGACATCGTCAATAGTCTCCACTCGATCGGGCAAGCCGTAGAGAACCGAGACCTAATAAGGTATGCACTAAATGCCTTCCCTAGGATCACCTTTGTGGGCATCCATGGTTGATGCCTATAAGGTTTCTAAGTGCCTTTCTAAAATTAGGTTAGATGAGCTCTTTTCGAAATTCAAACTTCACGAATAAACTAACGCGGTCCAATGCGAGAGAGGTATTATTTTGCTTGCGGGTCAAAGAAGAAAGGAGAAGAGCAAGCCACCTCCCGAGCAAGAAGAAGAATCCGAACCCGAGGGTGAACCCGAGTCCGAATTTGAAGAGGAGGTCGCAATAGTAAATATGGTCCAAAGAATAATCTGAAAAGAAATGGAGCAATCGAAGAACAAGAAGAAGGGGCACTGCAAACCAAAAATGAAGCCAAAGCAAAAGGGATCTAAAAAGGCCTTTCATGCAACTTGGGATGACGAAGAAGAAGGCGTCGATGTAGTATTCATGGCAAGACCGGTAAAGTCCGAGTCGGAGTACAAAGCCGAATACGAATCCAACTCCGACTCTGACTCCGAGGATGATTTCGGGAAGAGACTCAAAGTCGAATCAAAAGAAAAGATTAAGGTAAGGCGTTCATTAATTGCAAACTTATATCATGCAATTAAGTTCCTAAATAGGAAATTGACTAAGTCCGAGTCTAGAATTGAGTCGTTACTTGAGGAGGTTGAAACCCTCAAGCAAGAGACTACTCTAACCTCTTCAACTAGTCAAGTTCAAGAGGGAAACTCAACTCAAGTTGAAAAACTTGAGGTGGAGAATTCTCTCTTGAAAGGACGAGTTCAAGAGGTCAAGGTTAGGTTGGAAAAGTTCACATTGGGATCCAAGAATCTTAACCGATTACTTGGAACTTAAAGAGTTTGTAGGGGATCGTTGGAAGCTATAGGGGGGGTGAATAGCTTGTTTCGTTGCTCGATGGAAATCGTTCGCGTGTTCATCTACAAACTTCATTAGTGCGCAGCGGAATAATAATAAAGCGCCAATGAAATAGACAAACACAACACAACACGAGGATATAACGTGGTTCGGAACCTCAAGGTTCCTACTCCACGGATCGGGCTCAAACGAACCCTAGCGATGCCAATCACATACCACTAATAAACACTCCTTCTCGGAACAATCTGGAGGCGGAGAAACCTCGTACAATAGTTTACAACAATAAGCTAAATACAACAAGCAACTAATATGAAATACAATACAATACAAGTAAAGAAAACACTTTACAAATGCCTTTGGATTGTTTGCTTTTGGTTGCTTGAAGAATGACCTTGGAGACCCTGATTTGTAGCAACAAATCGCCCTAAGGATGCTCAAGAACCGGATCCTTTTTCCTCCTCCACGAGCTCCATTTAAATCTTCTGCCTGGGCTGGAAAATGCCGATCAGTCGATTGCTCGGGACCATCAGTCGATTGATGACATTGTTGCTATGAGACAACGGTGTAATCCACACTGGAAAAATCCAACGGCTAGGACATCAATCGACTGATCATGTCCATCAGTCGACTGATGGAGCCTTCACTCGACTGCTTCCCTCGCAGTCGAGTCTCGACTCCATTCTGTGTCTGATTTCTCGAGCACCAGTCGACTGATCACACGATCAGTCGATTGCTCGAGCCAGAAGTTGAGTGTCAAGTTCTGGCAGTCGACTGCTGGAATACTTTCCGCAGTCAAACCCTAGTTGACTCACACTAGTCGACTGCCACATGACACCAGTCGACTGGCACACCTAAAACATGAGGTTTTAACCCAAGTATGGTGCCCCCATACTTGCTAAACCACTCTTAGCATAGACCTAAGCCTTCTAGCCACCTCTGTCAGCCTCACGCCTCTTGGATCCCTCTAAGTCATCCATGACTTGTTCATCCATTGCGCTAGCCTTCAGGTGCTTCTATCAGCTATGTCATGTTAACGGTGTCTACACCGCCAAGACACATTGGACTTACGCCACCAAGACTCCGCTTGGACTTTACGCCGCCAACCATTGAACTTATGCTGCCAAGACTTCCGCTTGGACTTTACGCCGCCAATATCAAACCCCTTTGACTTCTCAAATGCCAAGACTCAAGCTTGGACTTTCCCTTATCAACCCATGTTGGACTTTTTATGCCAAGACCCATGCTTGGACTTTTCCTTGCCAAGACCCATGTTTGGACTTTACATGCCAAGTACTCAAGACTTGGACTTCCCATGACATGGTCAACTCTAGTCAACCATCAAGGTCTCCTCGAGTCCGGTTAATCATAACCCGGGTCGATTGTTCCAACAATCTCCCCAAACCATTATTAGACATCAATGTCAAACATCAATGTCAACTCTCTATATCAAACATCAAAACATCGCTCGAGTCAAACTCAAGTTCGGTCAATCGTGACCTGGGCCGATTGCACCAACAATCTCCTCCTTTTTGATGTTTGACAAAAACACATACCTTTAAGTTAGAATACTAACTCAAATTCCCTTACCAATTTCCCAACTTGATAATCTTACCTTTCTCCCCCTTTTTGATATACATCAAAAAGATTCTCTCCAAGGAGGTCAATGTCTCATGTCCCAATGAGATCTTACAATCTCCCCCTTGGTCCAAAAATACCTAGGATGCCTATCATCTTCCTAGTGATAAGTCCCATATCACTCAAGAGAGGCAATCCTATACACTCTCCCAATTTCCAAATTGGGTATCTCAAAATCCCATTTTCCTCCTCATGAGGAAAAATATCATCCATCATCCCATGATGGATACCTCCCTCTAAAGGCTTACTCCCCCTTGACAATTGAACCAACAATATCCTTGGGAAGTCCCTAAGCCAATAAGAACTCTAAACCATCAAATATAAGGTTAAAAGTCCAAACATGAACTTTTCTACCCTTAAATTTGATACATCAACCTAACACCTCTCATAATCCATATCCAATGGATTTTCACCCATTAAAATGCTTCCCAAAGCATATCCTAGGGTTAGGAGTGGTTAGGAACCTTACCGTAGCTGAAAATGGGCTAAACAACCTTGTTTTTCCCAAAATCAGCATTGACAGTCGACTCTCTCAGCTACCAGTCGACTGCCACCCTCATCAGTCGACTGCCACCAAGGGCAGTCGACTGATAACTGAAATTTCAGAATTTCAGTTATCAGAAATGGATTTTGAAAATTCATAAATAATTATACGTATATCGAAAAATCACGAAAATTTATACGTATAATACTTATGACCAATACAATGGGTGAAAAATGATAGAAAAATATTTTACCCATAAAATAATGAGTTTGATACAAAACTCAAAACCATTGAAATTTTCAATGCTTTGGTCCTATTTTGTATCAACTCTATCAATGGTGATTGCTATCAAAAGATAGACTTCACCAAGGTTTTCTAAAATGATTTTAAAATGTTTTTGAAAACCTATATTGGATCATATTCCTTGGGCTCAATGTACATGACTTGTACACAAGCTTTACCAATGATCCACAAATGAAATTGGATGAGTTTTAGTTCATCTAGATGCAAAAACTATGCACCTTGAACTTAACTCATCCTAGCATCTCACATTTATCTAAGGTGTATAAATACACACATGTCAATGTAATATGAGATATGAGTTTTGTTCTCCCTAATCTAGGTTTCATGTATTTTTCTAAGACAACTCTACTTGATTCCCTTATAAATGGGACTCCAAGTCATGTCATTGTCCTTAAATCAATTTTAATCAAATTAAATGCATGGAGTATGATCATGACATAAATGATAACAATAATTAAGCATGACCAATGATCATGATGTCATGACATATGATTAAATCTAAAAACACATGACATTTAATCCTTAATCCTAAACATGATCATGACATATTAAATGATAGAAATAAGCATGATGTCATGACATGACATATGACAATCAAGACATGACAAATAAAAGATATAGATATAGGAATACCTAAATTTTAATATTAGTTGTCATTTGATATAATTAGGTATATTTTATCATATTCCTACTAATCTTCCAAGTGTGTCAAAAACTCAAAATGGCACACTATGACTCTAAAACCTAAATTGTGTCAATTTGATCATTTTATGAAACTTCTCAAGATATATTGGCACATTCTAAAATCTTTTAGGATCATAATTCAAATCTATTTCTAAGATATCCATAACCTTGGAAATGACCTAAAATGTCAACTTTGTTATGGTTGAGTTAACTACCCATCCAATCAAGGTTAACACGACCTAACCCATCTAGTGTGAACCAATCACGCTCTTAGGAACCCAAAATCTATTTGAGCTCATTGGGTTAATTAGGTATTCCTTAGGGATGACCTCCCTAGTTACCCTTAGGGGTGTAAACGAATCGAGCCGGTTCAAGAGCTTTTCGAGCCGGTTCGAATAATATTCGATTCGAATTCGAAATTATCGAATTCGAGCTGAACTCGAATATGTGCAAATATTTTTCGAATCGAACTCGAGCCGAAATAATATTGTTCGAACTGTTCGCGAACTTTTTTTTAAAAAAAATCGAATATTAAATCGAGTATCAATTTTCGAATATCAAACTGAGCATCATTCGAATATTAAATCGAGCCTCAATTTTGAATAGTAATCGAACCGTTCGAATTAATATTCGAAAATTTTGAATCGAATCCGAACTCGAGCTTTGATTCGAATCGAATTCGAGCCCAAAATTATTAAATTTTTGAATTTCGAATCGAATTCGAATATGTCAATTCGAACTTCGAATCGAACTCGAATATTAATTTTTTTTAAAAATTCGATTCGATTCGGTTCGTTTACACCCCTAGTTACCCTCCTAATGACCCTCATAGGCTTGGTAGCCTTGGTCATTTTGGTCTTGCCTAGGTTAACCTTAGGGATTGCCTCCCTAGTAACTTTCTTAGTGGTCACCCTAGGTTTCTTTGAAACCCTAGTCACTAGGCACTTACCATGGTTACTCTTAGGGATGACTTCCCTATTGACCTTAGTCTTCCTAGACCTAGTTTGTGTTTCATAATCAAATGGAACACTATGATAAATCACCTTAGGCTTAGGTTTGTGACCCAAACCCTTCTTGCCCTTGGTTGACTTTTCTCTCTTTGGCCCTAGGTGTTGACTCTTGGTCCTAGACTCTTGACTTTGACAATTTGACCCTTTTAGTTGATTTTGCATAATCTTGAGGGTCTTCTCAAGTTTTTCAAGCCTTGACCTCAAGGCTTGATTTTCAACCTCTAATTGTCTAATTTTAGAATTTTGATTTAATCCTTGGGCATGGTTCCTAGGCATATGCCTAGTCCATTTGGGATTAAGACCTAGGTGTTCTCCTATTTTCCTAATATACTCCCTAGGTAAAACTTTTCTAGGGACATTAGTCCCAAATTTCTCCTTCTTTAAAATATTAACATTTTTGGCACCTAAACAAATATATCTATTATTTCTAGCATGTTTTTCATGTACAATAGCAAGATTGTTGACATTATTCCTAGCATGCCTTTTATCCCTAGAAATTGAAGGTGCATTAATAAATTTTACCTTAGGGTTTGCCTTAGAGGCTCCCCCTACATATGATGCTCCTTCTTGCCATTTCTTTTTCCCTTTAGGACATGAACTCCTATAGTACCCTTTTTGTTGACATTTGAAGCACACCACGTGCTCTTTGCTTTTAATTATCAGGGCACCGGTATCCTTTGATTTTTCTTGAGGTTTTGGTGTCGGAGGAGTCTTCTTGACTTTCTTTGGGCACTTACTCTTATAGTGCCCAAATTCCCTACACTCAAAATAAATTATATGTTTTTTATTTAAAACCAACTTGCTTGAGTTACCTAGTTCGGTGGTGAGGGTCTCTTGAGCTTTCTCTTCCTCTCGACCAGATGTGGATGACTCCTCTTGTTGCTCCGGTGTTGAGGATGCTTTAATCTCCTCCCCCTCAATCCTAGAGGTGGAGGTCTCCTCTTCTTCTACTTCCTCTCCCTCATTGGATGTTGATGGTCTCTCAACCTCCAAGTTCTCACTTCCTTGTGAGGATGATGCGTTTGCCTCTTCGGTCCCTTCCTCTTGGATCGGTGATGGACTTTCATGGAGCTTAGCTACTTGGCTCCATAGCTCCTTGGCATCTATATAATTACCTAACATACACAAAATATTGTTAGGTATTAAATCAATCAAAATTTTTATTACCTTATTATTTTTCTCGAAGCTTTGGAGTTGATCCTCACTCCATCTCTTCTTTTTGAGGAATCCACCTTTTGGTCCTCTTGGATACTCAAATCCTTCCATTAATAAGGACCACTCTTCAAAATCCTTCATCATAAAAAAATCTTCAATCCTTCTCTTCCAAGAATTGAAGCATTCTCGTCCATAGAAAGCATATGGGACCGGCGTGTTGATATCCCATCCTAGTTGTTCTTGGACTTCCATCTTCACCCTCTAGCGTGTTCCCTTAGTTGTTAAACCTTGAAGAGCGGCCTCGCTTTGATACCACTTGTAGGGGATCGTTGGAAGCTAGAGGGGGGGGGAGAATAGCTTGTTTCGTTGCTCGATGGAAATCGTTCGCATGTTTGTCTACAAACTTCGTTAGCACGCAGCAGAATAATAATAAAGCGACAATGAAATAGACAAACACAACACAACACGAGGATATAACGTGGTTCGGAACCTCAAGGTTCCTACTCCACGGATCGGGCTCAAACGAGCCCTAGCGATGCCAATCACACACCACTAATAAATACTCCTCGGAACAATCCGGAGGCGGAGAAACCTCGTACAATAGTTTACAACAATAAACTAAATACAACAAGCAACTAATATCAAATGCAATGCAATACAAGTAAAAAAATACTTTACAAATGCCTTTGGATTGCTTGCTTTTGGTTGCTTGAAGAATGACCTTGGAGACCCTGATTTGCAGCAACAAATCGCCCCAAGGATGCTCAAGAATCGAATCCTTTTTCCTCCTCCACGAGCTCCATTTAAAGCTTCTGCCTGGGCTGAAAAATGTCGATCAGTCGACTGCTCGGGACCATCAGTCGACTGATGACACTGTTGTTGTGAGACAACGGTGTAATCCACGTTGGAAAAATCCAACGGCTAGGACATCAGTCGACTGATCATGTCCATCAGTCGACTGATGGAGCCTTCACTCGACTGCTTCCCTCGCAGTCGAGTCTCGACTCCATTCTGCACGATTTTCGAGCACCGATCGGTGATCACACGATCGGATCGCTCGAGACAGCCGAAAGTGCCAAGCTCGCGGCCAACTCATTGACACTTCCGTAGTCAAACCCTAGTTGACTCACACCAGTCGACTGTCACATGACACCAGTTAACTGGCACACCTCAAACATGAGGTTTTAACTCAAGTATGGTGCCCCCATACTTGCTAAACCACCCTTAGTCTAGACCTAAGCCTTCTAGCCACCTCTATCAGCCTCACGCCTCTCGGATCCCTCCAAGTCATCCATGACTTGTTCATCCATTGCGCTAGCCTTTAGGTGCTTCCATCGGCTATGTCATGCTAACGGTGTCTACACCGGCAAGCCACATTGGACTTACGCCGCCAAGACTCCGCTTGGACTTTACGCCGCCAACCATTGGACTTCTGCTTGGACTTTACGCCGCCAATATCAAACCCCTTGGACTTCTCAAATGTCAAGACTCAAGCTTGGACTTTCCCTTGCCAACCCATATTGGACTTTTCATGCCAAGACCCATGCTTGGACTTTTCCTTGCCAAGACTCATGCTTGGACTTTACATGTCAAGTACTCAAGACTTGGACTTCCCATGACATGGTCAACTCTAGTCAACCATCAAGGTCTCCTCGAGTCAAACTCGAGTCCGGTTAATCATAACCCGGGTTGATTGTTCTAATAATCTCCCCAAAATATTATTAGACATCAATGTCAACTCTCTATGTCAAACATCAAAACATCGCTCGAGTCAAACTCGAGTCTGGTCAATCGTGACCTGGGCCGATTGCACCAACAGAGTCATGTATAATAAAGTCGGACTCAGATTTAGGTCAACGACTACGAATATATCTTACATGTCTATTGTAAATCATAGTCATCAAAGAGTCCAAGCATGGGTCCCCAAAATTTTATTGAATTCATATATAAGGACCAATAAGTATTGGATTCCCCAGGATCAAGTCCACTATATGGATAGACCATGTTGGTCAATGGTCTAGGAGAGCTAGTACTAAAATAGTGTACCCACTTTCTTAGTTAAAGCTTTGCATGCTTAGTTAATCCTTATTTTAATTGTTAGAACAGTTAAATAGGATAAATAGTTAATCAATCTTGATAACATAGCATTAGGACGCGGCGAGATGATAGTACGTTAGGGAAACGAAGTCTTGTGTGTCCAAACAAGATAAGACATATCTAGCTTGGTGCACTAGACTAAGTTGAACTAGCTGAAGCTACCTCGCCGTATCCTAAACTAGTTAAACCAGGAAGTAATCTTAAGAGACTCAAGTAATCAATTTCTTGAATTTGACTTTGTCTAAGGAAGTGATCGTTGTTCCGATCAAAGAAGGCCCCGGTGCCTTGCCACGATCTGGAAGCCAATTTCTTGAAAAGTTTACTTGACGAATTAAGAGTTAAATCTGAATCTAACCCAAGGTTGACTAACTTTAATCAAGTTAAAATCATCTCACAAAATATAGAAGGCAAACGCATTTTTGAGACACATAGAATGGGTGAGATGTTAAGGAATAATTATAATATACACAAAATATAATATTTTCAAAATGCTACCTATTTTCTCAACTATTGCACTTAACGAATAATTATAACTTTGATTGGACAATACTAAGTATACAACTCTCTTGGCCAAAGTTTAGCACCCCCTAAATCTCTTATACTTCATATATTTGACTAAGGAGGAGAGCAAACTAACCCTAAGGATTATATTACAAACCTTTGAAGTTGGTGCAGAGGGACATACCTCGAACCAATCTATCTAACTAATGTTAGACGCATGCTTGGACTCATAGTTGATTTATCCTTAATAATTCTAGACGCATGCTTATACGATGTTGTTTTTAAACCCCTATTTTATATAAAAACCTTGACACTTTTTTTATTTATGACAAAAGAGGGAGAAGAGTGAAAGTTAAGGGGGAGTAACACAAAATTTATTTTAAAAATTAAAGTATCTCTTTCAAAACTCACCTAGGGTTAAGGGAGAGTTTTTAAAATAACATTTATCATTTACTCTACTTGTTTTATGCTTTAAATTTCTCTTAACTTTGTGTCGGTTTGCCATAGATCAAAAATGGAGAGATTGTTGGTGCAAGGGCACCAGATAATCGAACCTAGATTTTGATTATGACAAAGATCCAAAATTAAGGTCATATTGTTATCTCATGAGCTGAATTAAGTGTGTAGAAAATGATTAAGTTAAGCCGAAGGTCAGCGACACTCGGAGAATTCTGAGTCGGGAAACTGTGGTGGTCGAGTGACACTGAGAGAATTTCGTGGGATTCGAAGAACCCAGGTGAAGACCAGAAGCAAAGCGATAGGTCATAAAGGACCAGAGGTAAACACAAGTGTGAAGAGAGATGGTAAGGTCGTATCTTCTGTATGGGGACGACCGTAGGCGGCAATCCAACTAAAACTTCTAGTGGAAGATCTAGGTCGAGATCGGACGGTAAGGAACCATCATATTTACCATATTATGTGCTAATCTCTTATTGTAGAGAAGTGACCAGGCTAACATTCTACTGCTGGATATTGGCAGTCGAATGATGCCAGTCGACTGGTGAAGTGCATCAGTCGACTAATGGTGATGAATCAACCTTGTGCGCTAGGTAAAAAAAATAACATTCGACGTCGCCACTTCGCGATAAGATAAGGTGCCACCTCGTGATAAGAACTACAAGTTGAGGATCTAGATATGGACTTATTCCAAGGCACAAGTCTATAAAAGAAGGGGAGGACTCGAACCCTACATCATCAATTCTTTGCTCCCAAGTGCTCCAACAATGCTACGCTTTGATGACGACACTACGACGCCAACACGCTGACGACAAGCTCTTCATCTCAGATTCATATTCGTTGGTAGTATTAGTTTGTTTCTTATTCAGTTTAATTTGTAATCGGAGTTTTCATCGTAACGAGGTGAGGTAGACTTGTTGCCTCATCCTCTAGTTTTTATCTCTCTATTTTTGTGATTGTTGTCTCCTACCTCTAACGAGGAAGAGACTCTATAGTGAATTGCCCCTTCATACGCGGTCAAGAATCGCGGGGCCTTGGAGTAGCAACCATTGAATTGTGAACCAAGTAAAAATAGTGTCTTTTTATTTTCTACCATGTTACTTTCTACTGCACTTCTCATATTTTGAAATGAAAAGAAAGTTTTTAAAGCTCGTTATTCATCCCCCCTCTAGCGACACTCCTCGATCCAACACATAGTGGGTCCACTACCTATTGGGCTGAATCAAAAGAAGTTTTTACTAGTCATCGTGGACTATTTCTCGAAGTGGGTGGAGGCAGAACCATTGGCCAAGATAACCGAGAAATCAGATAAAGTTCCTCCGAGAAATATAGTCTGTCGATTTGGCATTCCTTGGAGGATAGTCTCAGATAATGGACGATAATTCCAAGGCTGAAAAAAATCAAAGAATTGTGTCAACAATTGGAGATTTGACAGGCTTTCACTTCGGTGGCTTATCCCTAAAGCAATGGACAAGATGCAGTCACCAACCGAGAGTTGATTTGGGGACTTAAAATCAAGCTGGACCACATGGGGGAAGTTAGGTTGAGGAGCTGGCAAGTATTTTATGGGCATATCGAATAAACCCAAAAGACAGTACGAGTTTCACTCTTTTTCACTTGGTTTATGGCTCTGAAGCTCTCGTTTCGGTAGAAATTGATATGGGCTCACCAAGGGTTTCTGCTTACACCTTTAAGCGGTGGCGATAATGATGAGAAAATATTGGCGAGTGGACTTAGTGACTGAGGCGCGAGAACGTTGTTGTCCGAATGAAGACCTTCCAACGGAAGATAGTTTAGGCTTACAATAAGAAGGTTGTACCTCGCTCTTTTCAGTCAGGTAACTTTGTATGGAAAAAGATCCAGCCAGCAGGGGAGGTTCGCAAATTATCACCCTGATAGGAGGGCCCTTACAAGATTATCAAAAATCTCAGCTCGGGAGCTTATTACCTACAAGACAGTGAGGGACGAGAGCTCGTTCGACCATGGAATATTTTTCATTTACGACCTTATTGTGTATGATGATGGATGGCCAAAGGGTATGCACTAGTAATTTTTTCTCAAATAATAAAAAGTTCCTTTCATTGTTGCAGGCATTCTTAAAGTTGTCTATCACGACGCATCCTTAAAGTCGCCTATCACAGTGCATCTCGACAAAGTTGTCTATCACAGAGCATATCTTAAAGTTGTCTATCATGACGAATTCTTAAAGTCGTCTATCACGGTGCATTCTTAAAACCGTCTATCACGGCGCATATCTTAAAGTCGTCTATCACGTCGCATTCTTAAAGCCACCTATCACGGTGCATCTTGGCAAAGTCACCTATCATGGTGCATATCTTAAAGTTGTCTATCATGGTGCATTCTTAAAGTCGCCTATCACGGTGCATCTCGATAAAATCATCTATTATGGTGCATATCTTAAAGTCACCTATCACAACACATCCTTAAAGTCGCCTATCGCGGCACAGACATTTCTAAAGTCGCTTATCATGGTGCATTCCTCCGAGTTCCTTATTGTAGTGCATTACACTTATCCTTCGGCTAAAGCGCTTATCATGACTTATTATGGTTCTTATTTTAAATTTATCGTCTACTATTACCTATCATGGCGCAGCTTGTTGCCTTATATTCCTTAGTGCTTCAGAAAAATTGAGATATACAACCAGTTCCTCAAATAAAGGTATGCAACAATCCTTATGCTCAACAAAATACTTATTATATTAAAAAAGTCTAGTACAAACATTTATTACAAATATTCAAAATTGGCAAAAGAAAAATTACAAAAGTACTAAGGATAACTACAGGAAGTAAAAGTTAGTTATTTAGGGAGGCCACCGAATACTGAATCTGGAGTTTCATCGATTAGCCTTTGAAGATCCAAAAAGTTTCGAGAAGCTCCTTTGGGAGGATAGCCGACTTCTTTAAAATGTCGAATGACACTCTCATATCCTATATCCAGGAACTCTACGGTGCGCTCTCCTAGGATATCAACAAACTCCTCAGAGCATAGGAAAGTCTTCTTACTGTTTTCCCATTGACCCTCCTCCCCGACGAGGTAAGAGGTTAGTTCGACTTTAGCTGTCTCAGCTTGAGCCAATAACTCTTCACGCCGGGTTTCTTCTTCGGTCACTTGGGCTAGTCATGCTTGCTCGACCTCTAGAAACTTCGCATGTAGCCCTTCCGCTTCCGCTGCCCGCGCGCGAAGCTCTTCTACTTCGGCGATTTGAAGTCGTAGGCTCTCGATCTCTCAGGCCTAACTCTGTAGGTCAGCTTCGTAGCGTAGAGCCTTGGACCGGTAGATATCTGCTTCAACCTGGGCCATCTCGAGCTCCTTCTCTTTCTCCTAGAGCTGAGTTGAGACAGCTACCGCTTGGCTCCGCATCCCCTGGAACGTGGTGTTCATCTGGGGAAGACGAGCCATTAATTCTAGGTAGTAGGCCCAAAACTGCAAAACAAAAAAGTTAGTTAAATGCAGTAAAAAAAACTACTTGCATTAGATGGTCATTCATGGCGTCGCAAAGTGTCGACATAGTCTTGTCCCTTGTAGACGTCCCGACCGCATCATGGATTTCCTTGAGAAATCCCTTCGAAGGAGGTCACTCCCTCCTTGGCACGGAATGCCCCGATGTCATCCATGGGAGGGAGAGGCTTGGACTGTGTTGACGGGAGACAGATGGATATGAGGGGGGAGTGGGGGCTTCTGGATATGGCTCGACAGAAACTGGAGTCGGACTGCTGGATGGTTCAGTGTGACTCGGTCCAGTCGAGCCATGAGGAATTGGGTTGGGAGACCTACGGGAAGGACTCCCTTCGAGTGAAGAGATAACCACCCTGATCCTCTTCCGACATTGACGTTGCTCCTCCGACTCTCCAGAGCTAATCATCTCGGGCACCATAGATGGCTGAGGTGGTGAAAGTTGGTTTGAACCGGTCTCTTCCGGTGTCTCGACAGGAGCATCCGGAGGGGCAATCATCTAAACCCACTTCCATTTCATCCGCTTGTTGATGGAAGCCCTTAACATGACTTCGGCTATGAAAAAGCATAAAACAAGTTAGGTATTATAAAAATAAAAAATAAGAAGAAAGATAAGTAAAACCTTGTACCTAAGGACCCGCTCAACTCAGCCTCTATCAGACTTAAATCGAAGTGGTATAACAACTCTTCCTCTAGCAAGACGTTGATGTCAAAGCTCAGGCCGGAGAGGACTTCAATTATCTCTTGGCAAGGGGTTGACTTCTTGAAGCTCCTTAAGAAGGGAGTAGGCGGCAGCTCGAGCTACTAGTTACTCAGCCAAGAGAAGGGGGAGACTGATTTTATGTACAAGTATCGGGTCTTCCAAAACTTGTGCGAAGTTATGAGGTGGGTTAAGAATTTGGTCTCTCGACGTGCGGTGAAAAAGGAACTCTTACTTCTTTTCGCTTCGGGATGAAGCAGTAGTGGAATGATTCGGCAGATAGAGGTAGGTAATAAAATAGAAAGATGATGATAAAGTCGTTAATAAGGCTGAAATAATTAAGAGCCATCTACTGTAGGGGAATACAAAAATAAGTAGATAGCTCCACGTAAAACGAGTGAATAGGAAAACGAAGGTCAGGCACCAGTTGGTCATGGAAGAAGGCTGTAAAGCCTTCAGGCAGTTCGTGGGGACGTTGATCTCGCTGAGGTGCCCTAAGCCTATGGGTGAGGGAGATGTGAAAAGCTGCCCTAAGTTCACGATGGTCTTCGGGGGTGAAGATGCTAAGAGTCCTAAGGAACCAAAAGCTAGAGGTATCTGCCATAAGAAAAGAAAGGAGAAAAGGACTTACAAGGAGGCAGACATGCCAGAGAAGACAAAAAAGAAAAAAATCGCCGGAGAAGGTGGTTGCGCTGAAGAGATCGTGATGGATAGAGGGCGGGCCTTGGGTTTCGAATGTCGTTTATAGAGAGAAGTCATGTCGGTTCGTCTCTCAACAATCCAATTTAGGGATTCGAGGAACACGTGACGATGTTTAGCAATGCCTCAGGAAACGAGACAATCATATCAAATCTGCGCATTTATGGTCTATCTTCAAAGGGAGATCTTGTCCGTTCTCGAGGACATACTTTAAGCACGCTCCCCTATACTTACATTATCTGGTCGAAAAGGCGCGATTACTGGATCCCAAAATGTGTTAAGGCTAGTCCAGTCAATTATGCTGTGCATGTTCTTCGACTAGACTTGGGGGAATGCCTATGATACCGATTAGAATTAACCTAAGATTGGAATGTGTTGTATTTATAACTTTCTCATTCATTGAGCTTAACCATCTGACCGTCTAAGGTATGATATCTCGGCATGGCCGTATGACGAAGGTATTATATCTCGGCTTGATTGTATGTAGACCCGGCCAAGGTCCGGGTCAAACCCGGACCCGACCCGGAACCGGACCGTGGTCAACGGTTCGGTTAACCGCGTCAACGGGTTTGACTCGGACTCGTGACTGGACCTCCTATTAGGCGGTCCGGTCCCGATTTTTTAAAAAACCGAACCGACGGTTTAAAAAATTAACGACCGCGATTTTCGTGGCGTTGTGTGCAACAGGCGACTGGGTCGGCCCGGCTGCGGCGGGTCGATCATTTTTAAACAAAAAAGCGACATGTTTATTTTCCTATAAATACACCTCCATTCCCTTTCATTTTTTCACAAATCACAACTTCTCTTCTCTAATTCTCATTCCCTCATTTGCTTTCAAATCTCAACTTTCAAGTCATATTTTTACAAATGTCTGGAGCCGGATCAAGTCGTAAGGGTGCTGCGCGTAAAGGAAAGAGCATAATGCCACCACCGCCCGAGTTCGAGTTCGAGCAAGGCGGCGATTCACCTCAATTCGATATCGGCGACTATGATCTTGATATTTTCGGTGATGAATTTCAAATATGTCATCATCATCAAAGTCAAGAAAGTAGGAGCAATACATCCAGTACGATGGCGGGTTCTACGGCTACAAGACCAACTCGAGTGCCTCGCCCCGCATCCGATATCTTCACCAAACATTTCGAAAAAGTAACACTCCCTTCCGGTGATATGCAAGCAAAATGCAAATATTGTTCAAAATGTTACAAATTTCAACAAGGAGGAGGTTACGGAACCCTTACTCGACATGTGGAGAGAAATCATCCGGTGGAAATTGGTATTGATCGTTCTCAAACTCAAATTCCGATATTCTCTTCTCAATCGGGTTGGGGTAACGAATCTAAACTCTTTAAATTTGACGAAACTAGATTTAGAGAAGAAACTGCTAAATTTTGTGCAATTGAACAACTTTCTTTTAGTTTTAGTGATAAATTATCTTTTAAAAATTGGCTTTCTACAAGTGCAAATCCTTCTATTAAACGTATCCCAAGAAATACTCTAAAACGTACACTTTTAAAATCAGTCTTAGAACAAAAAAAAGAATTGATTAAAGAATTTTCTAGTTTAAACAGTAAAGTTTCTTTGTGTTCCGATATTTGGAGTAATCATTGGCAAAGTTGTTCATATATGGGTATTACTTGTCATTGGATTGATAATAATTGGGACATTCAAAAAAAATTGCTAGCATATAGATGTTTTAACGAAACACACACGACACAAAATATTTCACAACTTATTTTTGTTATTTTAGAAGAATATGGTCTAACTTCTAAAGTTTTTTCAATTTCTTTTGATAATGCTAGTGCAAATACCTCTAGTATTAGTGAACTTATTGATATATGTAAACCATCAATAGGTGAAAGATTTTTTCATATTAGGTGTACATGTCACATTTTAAATTTGTGTGTTCAAGATGGACTTAAAAATTTAGGATCACATATTCAACCAATTAGGAGTGCAATTCATTATTCATGGACACATCCTCAAATTATGAAAGAATGGAGAAAATTTTGTAAAATAAATGGTATGAAGCCTAAACGGTTTGCAGGTGACGTTCCAACTCGTTGGAATTCTACTTATAAATTGTTGTTATCTACTTTTGAATACAAAGATTTATTATGTATGTTTTTTCATCACATGTTCAATCACGTGATATTTATTTGTTTTCAAATCAATGAAATATATACACTAGTATTTATGAAATTTTAAAAGTTTTTAGTGATGCTAGTGACCAATTATCAGGTGTTTATTATCCAACTTCACATTTAGTTTTAACACATTGTTGTAATATTGCATGTATTTTTAATGAACATATTCAATTAAATGATACTTATTTATCTCAATGTATTTATGTAATGAAAGAAAAATGGGAAAAATATTTCTTAAACATTCCTGAAATATTTTTATGTGCTTTTATTTTAGATCTTAGACTTAAATTAGATGGTTTGCAAGATATGTTAGCATTATATTATGAATCTTTAAGTCCTATTATCGAAACTGCTCCTAATATTCCTTTGATTTTGTTTAATATTAAAACTCATTTACATGATATTTATAATGAATATAACATTAAATATGGTGAACAAACTATTGGACATGAAATACATCAATCCACTACAACTAGTATTATTACTTCTAAACTCACTAAAATACAATTGTTATTAAAACAACGGACTAAATGTCCACGAGGATCCTCAAGTTCCAGTCAGGAACTTGAGAATTATTTTACCACTTCTTTTGATTTTAGTGATGCAGATGAAGAAAGCTTCGACATTCTAAAATGGTGGTCGCAAAGAACTCAAATATTTCCAATCTTATCTATAATGGCAAAAGAAATTCTAGCTTGTCCGGTTTCAACGGTTGCAGTGGAACAAGCTTTTAGTATCGGAGGAAATACATTGGACGAGAGACGTTCTAGCTTAAGGCCGGAAAATTTGGAAGCGCAATGTTTACTCAATGATTGGTCAAAAGCTGCAAGTCGAACCCAACATATTAAAAGTGACGAAGAAGACCAAGACGAAACAGAAGGAACATCCGGAACTGCGACGACGGGAGGAAATATCGAATACGACTGAAATTGATTGAATATAATGAAAATTGAAATGTATTTGATTTTTTTATTGTAATAGATTTTTTTATTTAAGTCCAAGATGTAATATATTTTTTATTGAGATAATGAAATATTTGATAGAGTTTTTATAAGTTTAATTGTGCAATTTTTTTTATTTTAATTATTTACATCATTTTTTAATTTTTTATTTATTTAACTAAGACGACGATTAACCGGATCAGATCCAAACCCAGACCCGGACCCGACCTGGACCTGACCCGGACCCGGACCCGGAACCGATGGTTCCACAACCCGGACCGTAACCGGCTACGAGTGGACCGGTTAAGGGTCGGTATTTTTTCGACCCGGACCCGGACCGTGGCCAAGTCTAATTGTATGGTATTCCGGAAGCACTATATCTCAGTTTGGTCATATTACATACAAAAAGTATTATATCTCGACAGGCTCTGCGGTCAACTTGTATCTCGACAAGTCCAGTGACGTGACAGTCATTAAAGTCAAGATGTCCAACGAAACATCTTTTGTCAAAGACCCCCACACGACAAGAAAACATATGCTCATACCTATCTCAAAGGAATATGTCCGCCACATTAATGGAGTCCTGTCTCCCATCAACCACGCGAGCAACATTAATTACATTCCATGCGCCTGCAACATTTATGAGGGTAACGCCTCTATTACTTCTAAAAATGATAGGTCATCATCTTAATAAGTCATGTTGCTCATACCCTCCGTACCATTCCACAGGGATGAATCTGCTTATACAAAGGTAATTTGAAGAGATTTAAGGAGGTTCCCCCATGTTCATAAAAAAACTCTCCTAATCCTTGCTCTTTGTATTCATTGTTCCTCCTCTTCTTACTAATCTCTCACTTGAGCGTCGGAGGGATTTAGCTGAGATCTCTCTCGGCGCCTTTAACAGTATTTCCCTTTGCAATGCTTTCTTCGACCGTCCATGATACGTCAGTCGACACCCGTCGAGACAACTCCACATCCATCCAGATCATTGAATTTTCCACTTCAGCAAATCCAGCCACATCAACAAATAAATTAAATCATTAACCGAAAACCTCTTTCACCATTGATCATCTCTGAATCTCAATCTGAGTCGAAACATCTTCCTTAATTATAATGCGAAATTTACAATCAAGTTGTATGAAAGTAGTGTCTTTGTCATTTATTCGGAGACGATGAGAAGTCCATAACAATCTACAACCAAATTTGGAAACAGTGGTATACAAATTAATCAACTTCCTCGATCTTGGGTCCTGCTGCGGCGCTGTGACCTGCAGCCGGACCATCTTCTTCCATGGCGCTGGAGCCCTGATACATCTTGTCGATGATGGGGTTGCAAATGCCTTCAATCTCCTTCAGTTTATCCTCGTACTCGTCTGCCTCCGCCAGTTGGTTCCCTTCCAACCAATTGATGGCCTTGTCGATGACGTCCTCAATCTTGTTCTTGTCGGCCGCCGGCAATTTGGCGGCGATCTTTTCATCCTTGATGGTGTTCCGCATGTTGAAGGCGTAGTTTTCCAGGGCGTTCTTGGTCTCCACCTTCTTCTTGTGATCCTCGTCCTCCGTTTTGTACTTCTCCGCCTCGTGGACCATCTTCTCGATCTCTTCCTTGCTGAGCCTGCCCTTGTCGTTGGTGATGGTGATCTTGTTCTTCTGCCCGGTGGTCTTGTCCTCAGCCGACACGTTGAGGATGCCGTTGGCATCGATGTCAAAACAGACGTTGATCTGAGGGACGCCTCTCGGGGCGGGAGGGATGCCCGAGAGCTCGAATTTGCCGAGCAGATTGTTGTCCTTGGTCCGAGTCCTCTCGCCTTCGTAGACCTGGATCAAGACGCCGGGCTGGTTGTCGGAGTAGGTGGAGAACACTTGCTCCTTTTGGTGGGAATAGTGGTGTTCCTTGGAATCAAGACGGTCATGACTCCTCCGGCGGTCTCCAGGCCAAGGGAGAGAGGCGTGACGTCGAGTAGCAACAAGTCCTGCACCTTCTCGTTGCCCTCACCACTGAGAATCGCCGCTTGGACGGCGGCACCATAGGCGACAGCCTCGTCCGGGTTGATGCTCTTGCAAAGCTCCTTGCCGTTGAAGAAGTCCTGGAGCAGCTGCTGGACTTTAGGAATCCTCGTCGATC
The DNA here is from genome assembly GCA_025175895.1 of Wurfbainia villosa. Lineage (NCBI taxonomy): Eukaryota > Viridiplantae > Streptophyta > Magnoliopsida > Zingiberales > Zingiberaceae > Wurfbainia > Wurfbainia villosa. Next base: position 10,628,120 of record CM046001.1, on the reverse strand, counting down.
CACCGACAAGGACAACGTCGTGGACGCTGCTTTTGTCCATCTTCGCGTCCCTCAAGCACTTCTCCACCGGCTCCATGCACTTCCTGAACAGGTCCATGTTGAGCTCCTCAAATCGAGCCCGGGTGATTGTGGAGTAGAAATCGATGCCCTCGAACAGGAGTCGATTTCGATGGTGGTCTGAGCGGTGGAGGAGAGTGTTCTCTTCGCCCTCTCACAAGCTGTTCGGAGCCGCCTGAGAGCCCTTGGATTGCCGCTGATATCCTTCTTGTGCTTCCTCTTGAACTCCTGCACGAAGTGATTCACCATCCTGTTGTCGAAGTCCTCACCGCCGAGGTGCGTGTCTCCGGCAGTGGCCTTCACCTCGAAGATGCCTTCTTCAATGGTAAGAAGAGAGACATCGAAAGTGCCGCCGCCGAGATCAAATATCAGCACGTTCTTCTCGCCGGAACTGCTCGCCTTCTTATCGAGGCCGTAGGCGATTGCCGCAGCGGTGGGTTCGTTGATGATTCGCAGGACGTTGAGGCCGGCTATGACACCGGCGTCCTTGGTGGCCTGCCTCTGCGAGTCGTTGAAGTAGGCCGGAACCGTAACCACGGCGTTCTTCACGGTGATTCCCAGATAGGCTTCGGCGATCTCCTTCATCTTGGTCAGGACCATGGAGGATATCTCCTCCGCCGCAAACTGCTTCTCCTCGCCTTTGTACTGGACGACGATCATGGGCTTGTCACCAGGGCCAGCGATCACCTTGAAAGGCCATAGCTTGATGTCAGCCTGGACTGAGGGATCACTGTAACGCCTCCCAATCAGACGCTTTGCATCTATAAAAACCAAACCAAACATTGAATCAGATTTTTAAAGTTGCTAAAAATTTCAGCAAACTTAATTATAAGCCAAATCGAAGCATGAGGAACCAGACTCTTAATCAAGATCAAAGTCGAAATCACCATAAACAAACCAATGGGATATAAAGCACGCTGGTAGAATTGATTATACAGATCGAACAATTTTAACAAACTTCATGTTGAGAAAGCATTATAAAGGGAAAAATCTAGCCGTATAAGCTTTTCTTTCATCTGGGGAAGATCAGCTCGATTCTAGGAAATCAAATAAATTTTTACCATTCGACACAAATACTACAATATCTTCAATTCTTTGATCAGGGAAGCACCCAAAATAATCTTCACCATTCGACATAACAAAAACCGACCCCAAAATTCAATGCATCGAAAATAACATGTAAAAACTATCTTAGCAAAAGAGGGGCGGATCTAGCACTTACCAAACACAGTGTTGGTAGGGTTCATGGCAACCTGGTTCTTGGCGGCATCGCCGATGAGCCTTTCGGTGTCGGTGAAGGCGACGTAGGAAGGAGTAGTGCGGTTGCCTTGGTCATTGGCTATGATCTCCACCCGGTCGTGTTGCCACACGCCGACGCAAGAGTACGTGGTTCCCAGATCGATCCCGATCGCCGGACTCTCGCCCTTTCCCCGGGCCATTGCTGCACAAATCGAAATCGGAGAGCTCTCTGTCTTCTTCTTTCGCTGAGGAAACGATTCGAATCGTCCGCTGCTGGTAGTTGATAGAGCGGACGGGCAAGGCTTTTATAGAGGATTTGGCCGGGAACTCTGGAAGGTTCCGTCGGTCATTCATGGCCGTTGGATTCAATTTTGATTGGCGTCTGGACGACGATGGATGTTTCCAAAGGTACCCCGCTACTTCGAGAACCCTCCAGCCACCTCTCAATGATGAAAAAAATATTTTAATAAAAAATATATTTATTATTATTATTTTCAATGGATCAAATTTTAATTTGCAAAAGGTGACGGATCCGATCCGAAATCAAGGAAATATGCTCGAAGGAAATCAGTCCGGTCATGAAACAGGCAAGCTTGTCCTGAACGATCATTCGAGGTTGACTGAGTTGTAAGAACTCAAGATGAATTAGAAGGGGACTGAAATTGATCGATTGAATCTCTCTCATGTTCCAGTAAAAAGTCGAGAGAAAGGAAAATAAAAATAAAAAGTCTAGTTTTAATTAAAGAGTCAATTTTTATTTTTATTTTTTTTCTTTTTGTTACCATCGAAGTGTTTATACTTTGGGAGAGATATTATAAATTTGATCGAAGACATAGAGATATGAAATGAACAACGGAGGAATGTATTCCAGAGAGATTACGGAGACTATAGAGAATGTGAAAAGGACATAGAGAGAACATTCGAGGGGGTTTGGTTCTTAGAGAATTTTTTATTTTATGTTTTCATTCTTGTTTTTTTCAAAAAATAGAAAATAAGTTTTTTTATTTTTCAATTTTTCAGAAAACATATTTTTATTTTTTAGAAAATGAAAATGAAAACAGAAAACGATTATTTTTCGTTTTTCAATTTTTCAAAAAATGCTCTTTTATTTTCTGAAAAATAAAGATGAAAAACACTAACCAAACGTATTTTTTAATTTTCACAGAAAAAAAAAAAACAAACAACTCCTTATCTTTTCAGTGTCTAATTGGATTGAACGGAGTTTGTTTTAGTTGAGTTCGGATCAAATGAGCTTCTGACGAGGATTTTTTATTGATTTGATTTGGCCACGTAATTTTACCATGTCAGTGACCTTTTATAATTTTAATATTTTTTAATAACAAATAATCGATTTTCTCCTGATTTACTTATCGATTTTAATATTTTTAGTCTCGTGAAAGCTATCTCATTTAAAATTATTTGAGAGTTTATTTAAGTTTGTTTAAGAATAATAACCCTGTAATTTAATTTTGAAAAATCTTATCTAAATTGATTTAACAGTTTATTAATTTATTTTTCTTTGCATAATCCAATCATAATTTTTCAAAGAACACCGATTTATAATACATCATATAATCTCCAATTAAATTAAATGCTAGTTAAATTGTTTAATTGTGTTTTTATTGGCTCATTTATTCATTCACAATCAAAATCTTTAAAGAAAATAAACCACATTAGAAAATTAAATAAAGTTTATGTGCACAAAACGATTTATTTAAAGCTTCCATCGTCACCGTGTGTATAGAAAATCTTATTCTGTCGTATTAATTTTGAGTTAGATAATATATTTTCTATAATTTAATTATTTTCTTCGTACGTTGAAGCCGAATAAATCTTTTTTTTACACTGGTGTATAGAAAATTTTAACGTAGAATTTTCAATAAGAAATCCATTTATTTTATTTTTAAATAACATTTATTTAATTTCTCCAGCTCCGGAATGCAGTTGGAGAAACAGTGACACTCAGGAGCCAAAGTGCTAAAGCAATTAGAACATACTCGACTTCAACAAGCTTCCACTTAAAACTCTCGATTGGGAGAACAAGCTAGACAGAAACGACCTCACTGCTTGTTGCAAACGACGACTCCCTTTGAGGTCGAGGCCAAGCAAAGCGGCCGAGGAGGCCGAACGGCTAGACTCGGGCGCCGCGGTGGGCGTCGGTGGCTGATCGGCCACCACCGCCTGCAGCAGCTCGACCTTGACCTTCTTCTCATGATCAGCCTCAGCTTCGAAGCAGCTGGATAAGCTTTCCGGCAAAGCGAAGACGCTCTGCGAAGCCCGCCTCTGGTGCCGACTAGGCCTACAAGAAGACATCTCCAAGGCAAATTAAAGGGCCAGTCACAGATTAAGGCAGCAGAACTTAGGAGAGGGAAGCTGTATAAGTAATGGCTGTTGGTAGGAGAATGGCCAAACAGTGAAGCTAGCAGCGGACCAGAATTATGCTTTAAAAAAACAGCATTGGAGAACATGGTGTCTGTCTGAATCTGATCTAAAGCTGTTTCGCATGCATTATTGCACTGCACATGAAACAGCATCGATGAGCATGGGTGATGGTGGAGATGTTACGCAGGAATCTGAACAAGAGTGGACTTTAGTCAGATAAACATTTGGATTAGGTTTTCTGATCACGAATCAGGTAAGAATTCTGCAATCTTTTTTCTTTTCTTTTCCAGATCTGAGCTCGGAACGGGGACAAGTCATAGAAGAAGATATATTAATTAGGTGGAATAGAGGTGTGCTAGGGGGATGAGGATGCCTACTTTTAGTGCACCAAGGAATTTTATATCTAATCTTTTTTTTTTTATTATATAGATCTCTCCTATTGTTAATTAAAGTTAATGATCTCTTACAGTAAACGTAAACAAAGACTGAAAATAAATAAACCACTTTGTTCTTCATTGTCTGATCATTGCAACATGCCAATTAATGAAGAAGGAAATGTGGCAGTCACAAGCATTCTCTCAGAAGACAGAGAAGGCATTGGTTTGTATTATAGCAGAGAGAGCCTCCTTATAATATCATAATACCATATATTATGATATTTTGGATAATATTGAACGTATGCTATTTTGGATGAAATTGTAAAATATCTAAAAGGTTGGGGAAAAAAAGAAGTGTACCTCTTATTTTCATTATGGCAACGTAGGCTATTTTTTTTTTAAAAGACATCTTACCCTAATTTTAATTAATTATGTCCAAAGCTACTCTAATACTGATTAAAATTATTTTAACTTAATAAAAAAAAATACCATTATACAGATTTTAGATACAATTAATCTAGCACTAGTTAAAATTAGTTGAATGTCGATGAAAATTTCTTCAATATTTTTAAAATTATTTAATTTCAATCATCAAAATTGTTTTGATTTAGTAAAAATTATTTTAATAATTTCGATCGAAAATATTATAATAATATGTATAATAGTATCAAACTAACTAGTTGAATAAAAAGAGAAACTTGAAAAATAAAATTTATAATACGTTACTATCTTGATGTGTTTTTTTTTAAAAAAAAAATACAGAATGTTCCCATAAAGATAAAGGATGTTTTCTTAAAATTTTAAATTAAAGGCGTCAAATTGTACCAAATTTATTCTCTAAACTGCTAATATGAGAAAGTTGTGAGTAAAACTGAAATTTGCGATGCCAGAAAACTACGGTTGAGAGACCACGTCGAAGGTTATTCTAACTATAGTTTGTTTGGAGCATTGTAGGGTTTGGTTTGGTAGGAGTGGAGAAGACAACGAGGGCATCCTCCATCTTCTACCTTCTACCTTGGACCTTCATTCGGCTCGATTCCACCTCCTAATGGATCCAATGTTGCTTTTGTAATTGGATCTGAGATGCAGACGCAACGGATCGCCGAGCTTCCACACGCGGGCGCGGACAAGCGCCCGCGGAAGAGGCAGAGGCTTGGTTGGGATGTACTGCCTCCGATTCCCCCTCCCCAGGTCCGTTCCCCCTTGTTGATTTCATGATTTCATATTTTGATCTGTCTTTTGTAGTTGAGTAATGTTCTTTTCTCATGATAGATTGGCCAAAAAAGCTTTTTTTTCCTTTTACTGATTAACCGGTAGATCCGTTTGTTATTGGTCCGATTTATTCTGTACTCTTGATCCCTATTTGCTTATATGTCCTGTTCATCACTTCAATTCGAATTTCCTTTTCCTGGTAAATATATTTTCTGTTTTGTTTGCTTACTGGATCATGTATGTTGGTTAGAAAGCAAAAACCTGAAGGTATTGTTTGTGCATTTATTTCTGAATTTACAGATTAAAAATCGGCCATTTAAAAGGTTTTGTTTTGCAGGGTTCTCTGTCATTCTACTGTGGGAAGGAAGCTATGCACACGGCCAATACTACTAATCAGTTCTGGCAATTTTTCTACCATACTGGAGTTCCTCGATATGTATCTCCCCTTGGAGGAGACGACAAAGATGGCCATTATATTTTCAGTGTCGGCGAGAATCTAACACCGAGATGTAATTGTTATGGAACTTTATCTATATGCGTGTGGCAGTACTTTCTATGTTTCAAGCTGGTGCTAGTATTTTAATTTCAGCTATAATGGCAGATTTATCTAATTGTCGGGTGCTTTTTTTCTGCTTGGCATGAGCTTTTAAGTTTATATTTTGTTTGAATTCTTTTGTACCTAAACCACAAATTAGTTTGTTGGATAATTCTCCAATTTTCCTGTAAGCTTTCATTGGCCTTTGTGATTTGGTTTATCTTTTGATGTTATAGTTTTGAAGTTCCTTATAATATATCATCCACAACCTCCCCAAGCTACTCTCTCTTATTTTTGTGACCTCGCTTATTGATTCAATGAATTATCTTTTTTTTTCCAAAAAAAACTGTATGTGAATGTGAAAAATCAACTCTTTGCTCTGTGGCCTATCTACCCAAGGGATGGAAGGGTGGAAGCCTTTTGTGTCCCTTCCAATTATGAAGTTGGGCTTCAAAATCACTAGCCAATATGTTTTTCTCTCATGCCTTTCTTTCCTCATAGTTTGTGTTGATATTTTGGTGCCCTTGGTGTAGAGGAACCACACCCAATCCATCCTGAACTTTGTGGTTATACTCTATGCACATGGGAAGTCCAGCAAAAAATAGTTCAACGCTAGAATTCTAAAAGGCTTAGCACCACTTGGTAAAAGTGTATAAATGATGTTTATACTTTTTTTCTCCTGATGTTTTTACATGGTCCTTCATATATTGTATTTTCCTTTTAATCTTGAACAATTAATTTTTTTCTTTTGTAACTTAATTGAATAAAAATTTGATATTAATACACAATCTATTATTCTATGCAGACAGGATATTAAGCAAAATGGGTGAAGGTGAGCAACCTTTTTTCAATACCATACTACCATGAAAAGGCACAATATGGACAATCATTTTCTTCACTCTATTCACCCACATTAAATGACCAAGTGATGCGAATGGGACCATGGGTGCAAACAGGATTTTGACTTGTTAAAAACTCTATTTAGTTTCATTGTCATATGCATTGTTTAAACTGCAGGAACATTTGGACAAGTTCTTGAATGTTTGGACTTAGCAAATCAAGAACCAGTTGCTATAAAAGTGGTGCGTTCACTTCAGAAGTACCGTGAGGCTGCAATGATTGAAATTGATGTGCTCCAGAGGCTTGCAAAAGCAGACAGAAGTGGCATTCGGTAGGTCAAACATTTAATCCCTTAGTTATACCATGAAGTAGTACTTTAAGATGTATACATATGTGTGGTTTTGTCCATGCAGTTGTGTGCAAATACGGAATTGGTTTGACTATCGTAATCATATTTGTATAGTAAGTACATATGTATTTTCGGCTTAGATTTTCTATTGTCCCTTCAAATATTTCTTCTGAACATTTGCTCATTCTTCTGATCTCAACAGGTCTTTGAGAAACTTGGACCAAGCTTATATGACTTTCTTCGGAAAAATAACTATCGCTCTTTCCCCATTGATTTAGTCCGGGAACTAGGGAGACAACTTCTGGAGTCTGTTGCATGTAACTGTTTTGTCCTTTGATTTCACTATTCAAATTCTAGGAGATATTACTTTTACTTTACTATCCTGTGGTGCTCAATATTTCCATGATTTGTTTAACTTAAGCACAGTGGTTTTCTTAACATTTATTCCTGTTTGTGTTGTAGTTATGCATGACTTACGGCTAATTCACACTGATTTGAAGCCAGAGAACATCCTTCTTGTCTCCCCTGAATATATTAAAGTTCCTGATTACAAGGTATGGTAGTGGTTTTACCTAGGATCTACCTGCATTTTTTTCATCCATAAAATGTGATTGGTTTGACTATTGCTCAGGTTATATTTTACTGAATGTATATATCCATGCTTTTGCTTATGTAGATTTTGTCTCGTTCTCCTAAGGATGTTCTTTTGTTCAAAAATCTTCCAAAATCGAGTGCCATTAAGCTGATTGACTTTGGAAGCACAACATTTGAACATCAGGATCACAGTTATGTAGTGTCAACTAGGCATTATCACAAGCACCTGAGGATATTCTCGGTAAGAAATAATTATTTTGCCTTAATTTTGTCTTTTACTTAATTCTCCATATTTGCAATTGCAATAAATTAACTACTTAAGATATTGTCCTTCCCCATTGTTTTACAGGACTTGGGTGGAACTATCCCTGTGATATGTGGAGTGTAGGTTGCATTATTGTTGAGCTTTGTTCGGTTAGTTTATTCTCACTCATCAACTCCAGTTTTTTTTCTTTCCTATTTGGTTTTGTATATGCCTCGTTGAGTAAATTTTATTGATTATCTGAAATGTGATCTTCAACCACATGCATTTAGTTGTATTTTGTTGCTAGTCAATCTTTACTTTTTATCTTTCATTGAGGAGCAACTCTGTTTAAATTTTTGCGACTGTATTTTTTTTTCGGGTGTCTTCATGCACAGATTTCCAGAGAAGGCATACTTCCAATTAACTAATGTGACCTCTTCAACTCTGTGTTTTTTATTTTTTATAATTGAACACCATGTTTCATTCAGGCAAACACTGAATCTTTTAACTCACAGCAGACTCTAGCACACTATCAAATTTCTAATACAGAAAAACAAACCAAGCTTATATAAGATATGACTTTCAGAGTCACTAAATGTTCACTTGCATTGCTCATATCTATATGTTCTTACCTAGTGTCTCACTCTAATTTTGTCGAACACTTGGTGCTGGATCATTGCCGAAAGTAGATTGTGGGATTACATTTGATCCTCTTTTTCCAAATTGTATTATAGTTGCCATCAGTTGGTAGAAATGGCTTGTCTGATAAGAGTGAAACCACCACAATAGTATTATAATTGGGATTGAATATTTGAATTCTGTTGTGTGGTTAATTAATATAGAATTATAAGAAAGTCATATATAAAATATGATTTAAGTTTATTAAATGTGGGCTAAGTATGGTGTTTTGTCTTAATAATCAGGGGGAGGCACTTTTTCAAACTCATGAAAACTTGGAGCATTTAGCTATGATGGAGAGGGTGTTAGGACCACTCCCACAGCACATGGTTGTTAAAGCTGAGTAAGTATACGAATTTGTTTCTTTATGCAAATTTTGTTGCATGTTGGAGTTAGAAGTTCAAGTTCATGGATTTCATTCTGCTTGCATTTTCATTGTAGTCGGAATGCTGAGAAATATTTTAGGCAAGGTCGAGGATTACGATTAGACTGGCCTGAAGGGGCATCTTCAAGGGAAAGCATTAGAGCAGTATGGAAATTGCCTCGCCTTCAGGTGGGTTGTTGTTTGACCTATTTCTGTTTGGAATAAGTTTTGAGTATTCAAATATTTTAATTCCACAAAGTTGGTATGCAGGTTGTTTCAACTAATAACTGATAATTTATTGCAGAATCTAGTCATGCAGCATGTTGATCATTCTGCTGGTGATTTGATTGATCTTCTGCAAGGGCTTCTCCGTTATGATCCAACTGAGCGTCTAGGGGCACGAGAAGCCCTCATGCATCCATTCTTTAATCCAGAATGGAAAAGATATGGTCATTTTTTGAATTAGGGTCTTTGGCCTTATTTTTTAAATTAAGTTTGTACAAAAATTATCAAAAGGTTGAGATTGAAGCTGAGCAGGTGGTGGCTAGGAATTACCTCTGTACAGGGAAAAGTTGTACTAACAATGAATTTGTCAGGATTGAATAATACAATTCAATTTCTCCCTGTTTGCATTATCGCTATGTCAAGCCCTGAAATGCAGATTACTGCTGCTGCTTTCCATGCTAGAAATCTACGCGATTTACTGAACATTTACTGGACCAAGGTATGGTCATTGTTGTTTGTGTTTTGTGGTCAAAATATTAGCTTTGTATTACTTTATTGCAACCATTCAGACATGGATGAACATCTCGTACCTGTAGACTGGAGTGATTGGCACAAGGTCCATTTGTATATTTTATCATTGCATCATAACCTTATTTGAAGGGAGCCTTGGCACAACGGTAAGGTTGCTGCCTTGTGACCAAGAGGTCACGGGTTCAAATCCTGTAAACAGCCTCTTGTAAAAAAGCAAGGAAAGGCTGCGTACAATGTATTCCTTCTCCGGTACCCTGCGAGGCGGGAGCTTCGTGCACCGGGTTATAGTTTTTTATCATAACCTTATTTGCAGCAAGTTATTGACCTCTTACTTGGCCATTCGTTTCTTTGAGATATGTCAAATGTCAATGACAAACATTGTCACAAGGTGGAATATTTGTGCCTTGAAGTTGGAATGCTACTTCGGTTTTGCATCACTGGTGCATTTGAAGCAGGTATAATTCCTTAATCTATTGTGGCTATTGTATATGTTATTGTTAAGATTTTGAAGAGCTTTGCTTCATCATGTCGTCTCTATTGAATCCTGCTACTGTATATGTTATTGTTGTTAAGATTTTGAAGAGCTTTGCTTCATCATGTTGTCTCTATTGAGCCCTGCTACTGTATATGTTATTGTCGTTAAGATTTTGATGAACTTTGCTTCATCATGTTGTCTCTATTGAGTCCTGCTATGGCTTGCGTTCGAGACTTTGTACTACTTTATTGCAGCTGTTCAGACATGGACGAACATTTTGTACCTGGAGTCTGGAGTGGTGACTTTCTATTATCCCTTTATTGAAATATTGGCGCAAGGTCCATTTGAATATTTTATTATAGCATCATAATCCTATTTGCAGCAAGCTATAGACCTATTTACTTAGTCATTTCTGGCTTTGAGATATGTCAAATGTCAATGAAAACATTGCCACAAGGTGCCTGGAAGTTGGAATTGCTAGTTTTTGCAGCTCTGGTGCATTTGAAGCAGGTGTTATTGTTGTTATGATTTTGAAGAATTTTGCTTCATCAAGTTGTCTCCGTTAAGTCCTGCTATGAATCGTGTGGGAAACGCCCTTTTCATGTTTTTTGGCACTAACATGTGTTATTGTTGTCTTTTATATGCCAACTAAAGAACAATCAATGTTTCCATGAATTTGAGAACTCAATGCGGTACTTCTGTTTGTGGTATTCATCATTAAGATTTTTAACGTGTTTACTGTGATATGCTTTCAGCAGAATGTTTTATCTGGTAATTTCACAACTAAAAATACAGATGATCCAAACATGTTCTCTATTGTCATTATATCATTCTATTATTACTTATCAAATAGCACATGAACTGCTTTTGAAGGTTTGGTAATGTGATATTTTGTTCCTATATGAAGATGATTATGTTAAGTATTTTTCAGTCACTGGGTTACGCACCAACCTTGTGGAAGCATAAACTCAAAATGATATCGAACAGAAAGAAAAAGCTTGTCGTTGAGGGTTTATTGGGTCGGCTGAACTTTAATTGCTCTAATGTGTGTTCCGGAAGATCATTGAGATTTTATTTATGTGGGAAGCTCAGTGATCAAGGAGTTCTCTTGATTTGAATCCTACTGTAAATTGTTCATTTCTTCACAATGGAGTTCAACTCGTACATATTTCAGCTGAGAAAATTTCACTGCCTCTCAGTGTTTTTCATTTCGCATTTTAGAATTTGCACCTTGAAGCTGTGAACTCAAAGAAGCCAGGTTTAAGATCCGTGGATGCTCCGCTTTTGAATTCGCGCACACAAACCAACCGTGGAAGGGTTCTGCGTGATAGAATTGTAAAATGCTGAGGTGTCAGTGTGGTGGAAGATTCGGCTCGTGTTGAAAAATAAATAACCAAAAGCCACAAGAAAAGGTTAGTTTTCATAATCGAAGTAATTAAGTGCAGACATGGTGATTTCTTCCCTTTTTGCTGTGCTTTTTCATTTCTGTTCTCTGAACTCTATTCCGTCTCGTCACTTTGCAGATGAAATTCTTCCAGTTTCACTCCACAACCAAAGACAGGACTATGGATTCCCCACTTCCAGTACACTGTCGGCGCCTTCCCCCAAAAAATTCTTCATGTTAATCATGCTATGACTTCAAGTCCTTTATTGTGTCAGGAATCTTGCAGAGTGTCTCATGGATCTTTAGAGCAGCCAATGATCTCGTGCTTCCTGGATTGTGTACCAATCTGAATGAGACACATGAGGCAGGTAAGAGATGGACTGTCCAAAGTGTTCCGAGTCGTTTCCTAATTACCTGCACTATTAAGTATTAACTGCCAAACCTACAGAGCAACAACTGCAGCTCTGTTTCGTTCTTGGAGGCTTCGGTGCCTCACCAGGTCAGTTAGCTTTCGCAATTCAATGGATTTTATCAAAAATTCCAAAAACAACATGGAAGGTTGTGCTTCATAGGTCTCTTCATTCTTTTCAATGCTGCATCAGTGGGCCCTAAATCCATATGGCCATATAAGATGAAGGGTCCACCTCCTGATCATAATTGATATAAGGACGATATAAATCAGGAAGATATTACGGCAATTTACCAAATTGCGTTGTCAATGTGGGAAAATATCGAAATCACATAGATAAGTTTTAAAATTATTAAATCACGTATCTTTTTCCGGATTTATTCTCTGTTCATTTGCATGCTCGTCTGAATCAAAATCATGCTCCGAGTTGTATCATCGCAAAGTCTGAGCCATGTTATTGCGTGTGATTGCGAAGAAAATCAAAATTGAAACGAACGACGGTGACGAAGGCGATCGCGAAGAAAATCCAAATGAATGATTGTGCATTTTTGATGTCGATTGTGATTTCGACGATGAGCACCATGGTGCGCCAATTTTCGACCATCGACTATCGACAAACGATGCACCTTCTTCTTCAAAAGGTAATCCTAAAATCGCTCCAAATCATTCCATTGTCTTACGATATTTTCTCCAACATCATCTCTCCTCTATTCTTTAGTCGAACTCTTTCATTCGATATTTTCTCCAGCGAAACTCTTTTCTTCGATATTTTCTCCGGCATCATCAATTCCTCTATTCTCTAGTCAAACTTTGTTCACCGTCATTTTCAGCTAGCCAAACTATATTCTGCTAGAAATATCTAATCCTTGTAAATCTCCTTCCTTTTTCGATAAAGCTCTTCTTCCGCAAACCACCTCTCTGATCAAACTCTCTTGCATTTCTGTCTTCGTGCAAACTTCATCCAGCTGGAAATTCACATCCTTTCGCAAATGATGAAAATGCAAGATTCCAACTTGTCATCATCTCCAAAGGTTAGGATATATTATTTATGTTGTGATTGTCGTTTTAATTAGTATAATTTGAACATTTGAAAGTTCAAATGTTATTTTGTTATCTTGCAAGAAATGAAACAAATTTGACCATCTTCTACAAGAGATGTCCAATTATCTATTTTGGGACAAAAGTTACACTGGATGAGCAAATTTGGACATTTTAAAGATTTTTTTTTTACAAATTTTGACCAAGAGAAAAGGCAAGGGACATAAACATTTGCATGAAAAACACATCAAAGTATAATCACTTGTCCCTTTGTATCATTCTTTAGCATACCAGAAATTCCACATCTAAGAGGATTATTGGTCAATATATTTAAAAATTGAGATTCCGAAGCAAAGACATTTAGATTCTCCAATGTGGTTGTGTCCTTCGCAATCAAAGATGTTGAGTTATTGTTTGGAATCCAAGATAGAGGCATACATGTCTAGATGGATTCCAATGTTATTTTAGGTGAATTATTTAAAAGTTTTTTTGTGAGTAAAGAACTCAATCGATCAAGATTGGAATACCTACTAAGGAAGTATTATCTCCATGTGGAGTCTGATACGGATGTTTTGTTGTTTTGTAAATTTTATATTTTGTATCTTTTTTCTTCTGTTTTATTTGCTTCTACTACATATTAAGTAATTTAGGTATTATAGATATTGTAGATGATTTTGATAATCTAGGAAGGTATAATTGGGTTGAGGCAATATATAATTATATGACACCTCAACTTCAAATATTTGGGGATGTTTTTGCATCAAACACTCCTAGTATTATCATCTCACTATCTTATATGAAGGGATTTGCTGGTCTACTAGATGTAAGTTTTGATTATCTACTTAATACATTTAAAAATAATCAATAGTTTATAATTGTTAATTATGACATAGGCTTGGTTTCTTGAGCATGTCCCTATTCAACTGTCAAGCAACATCGTAACACCAAGAATAAGTAAGTGGAGGTCTACTTATTCTCATATAAATAAAATGAGGGCTAAATTAGAAAGAGTCTCATCTTCCCAGGTAAACATATGTGTTTCAACTAATACTTAATTTATATTATATAGTTATAGGTTTTTTTAATTAATGATCTATCTTTATTCATTTTGTAGATTATTGTTGATATTTTCTCTACCCTTAAAGAAGCACATTTACTTGGAACCCCCTCCATATTGATTCTCAGTCTATGCCATAAAGGATTGAGACATCACCTGCACAATCAGAAAGAGACTCTGTAGCTATATACTCACATTGCATTGAAAAGGATAAACAAATCCAAAACATTACCTACTAGAATAAAATGCTTGTTAAATTAAATGAAGAATTAGTAGTCATTCTAGAAATGAAAGATTTTTATTATTCAACTAGCCACTTTGCAAAAGATCCTATTCCTGAAGGTCTTTTGACTAAAGCAATGAGGAGAGGATGTGATAAAGGCATTATAACCTCAGGTCCACTCCTAAAGATACACCGAAATAGTTAGCAATGGTCCCAGGTAGGAAGAGGCACAAAATAAAAATAAAAAAAAGGGGGGGGGGGGGGGGGGGTAAGCTGGGGATAAAGTTTATAAAGTTGAATTTTAAAATAAAAGATATGCAAGAAGAGCTCCCACCTATTTTAGTCTCCGACGAGATTGATGAAGAGGTCGATAAAATAGGAGCAAGGGAAAAACAAATTAACACTATGAGATTGAACGTTATTAAAGTAAGTTTATATTTATGCAATAATATTTAATGTTTATATTTTTATTGCTTTTACAATTGTTTTGTTAAATACATTGTGTTATATCTATTTGCAATATTTGAAAGAAAAATTTAAAGCGATAAAAAAGAAAAAGCGAGAAGAATACGTAGCCTACTTCACATCAATGCTTCAAAATTGGACATTGCCTATTTCTGAGTTTGTATGGGAGGAAAGCTACTACTCATTAACAATAAATGACTTTCTTTCATGTGTTTTAGGCAACATATTCACTGATGGAGAAGTAATCGACGATTACATTTCATTACTCTTCAAGGAAGCGTCCTTATCTAATAGGCCATATAATAAGTCGATGTATTGCTCAACCAGATTCATGGTAAAAGTTTTGCTTCCTTCAACTTTTTATAATATTTTTTTACATTATTACACAAATTTACAATTATATCTATAATCTTGTCGTCATCATATGAACATTTATGGAAAATAACTTTATGTTAAATTATAAAAACATATCCGGTTGATCGAGAAGTGAGGTATATTTTTATACCTATAAATATCGATAGTTCACACTATCATTTAATGGTCATGGACATCAACACAAAAACCTTCTACCATTTTAATTCGTTATCCTACGACTTCAAATATGATACATCTTTCACATTGTTGGTTAGTATTATTCATTTAAAAATTATATTCCAGAATTATGATACATGATTATCTATTTTTATGAATGTTATTTGTCCATCCAATGATTCCAAGTATCTACATTGAAAAAGTTTCCTAATGATAAACTTAAAGAAATGCACGATGGATTACAAGATTATCAACCTTTAGATGAATGAACCTCTATTAAAGTAGATTGTCCCCAACAAATACTATCGTAAGTAAATTTACTACATTATTAATAAATTTCAACGGTGTCATTGTGATTATTTTAATGACTATTTTATTTTTGTGAAATTACAAGAATGACTGTGGCTTCTTCGTCATGCAATATATAAGATATCAAATGTTCAATGTTAAGATGGAATTCACACAGAAAAGACATTTATAGATTTAGAGTAAAGATTGCAGTATCAATTCTTAGGGACAAATCATTTTCAAAATGTAAATTTGAATGATTCAATAATCTTATTGTTACATAAGTGTTGTCATTAGTTAAGTGTTACATTTGTAATTATAAAGGATGAATATTATTTGTTAAAATATTGTGTATGCATACATTGTTGTAAATGGGCACATGTTATGTTATAAAAATATCATGGGTTGGAGTGATACCGAGCTAGTTAGGGTAGGTCCATCAACGGATTTCGGCCGCAACAAACTGATGGGCATATTTAATTCAAAAAATTCAAAGTTTTATATCTGAATGATTGATTGAGTTTTGGAAATTCATTGGTGGTTTCATCTAGCAGGTATCATCGTCGTAGCATTCAAAATATTCTTTCGAGCACACTTTACATATCGGGCACGAGTGACAAAAATTATTGCTCCCAATATGGTATATCGTAATGATTTTCGAGGTCACAAACGTATTATGGAGTGCTAGAGGAGCACATAGGTCTTCGAACGATGTGGTTTCGTGCTTTATAGGTCCATCAACTGGTTTTTGTTGGTCCAATCGGCCTAGGTCACGATTGACCATGAGCGGCGTTTCGATGTTTGACATGAAGGTTTAACATTGATGTCTGATAATATTTTGGGGAGATTGTTGGTGCAATCGACCCGGGTCATGATTAACCAGACTCGAGTTTGACTCGAGAGGGATTTTGATGGTTGACTAGGGTTGACCATGTGATAAAGGAAGTCCAACATGGGTTGACAAGGGAAAGTCCAAGCTTGAGTCTTGACATTTGAGAAGTTCAAGGGGTTTGATATTGGCGGCGTAAAGTCCAAGGGTGAAGTCTTGACAGCATAGGTCCAATGGTTGACGGCGTAAAGTCCAAGCGGAGTCTTGATAGCGTAAGCCCAATGTGCCTTGGCGGTGTAGACACCGTTAGCATGACAATAGCCGATGGAAGCACCTGAAGGCTAACGTATGGATGAACAAGTTATGGATGACTTGGAGGGATCCGATAGGCGCGACGCTAACGGAGGTGGCTAGAAGGCTTAAGTTTAGGCTACGGGTGGTCTAGCAAGTATGGGGATACCATACTTGAGGTTAAAATCTCATATTTGAGGTTGGCAGTCGACTGACATTATGGTCTGTTCGACTGTCGTGAGTCGACTAGAGTTCGACTGCCAATTAAGGGCTGAAAATGCCTTGGCAGTCGACTGCCATGGATGGCAGTCGGCTGCTAGACTAGTTTTTTCGACCGCAAGCACAGAACACTTCGTAGTCGACTGGGCAATCGGCTACGGGCGCTAGCAGTCGACTGCTAAGAGATTCGTTGAAATTTTTCCAGTGTGGATCAAGTCGTTGTCTCACGACAACAGTGTTGGCAGCCAAATTGGGAATTTTGGCAGTTGACTGCCAAGGCGGAATCCAGCCCGATGCAGGTTAAAAAGATGAGCTTGAGGAGGATTTTGGCAATGGTTCTTTGGGAGCTTTGTTGAGGCGATTTGAAGGCAAATTGCAGGTGCATTTCAGGGTCCTTCAAGCTCATCCAAGCAACCAACAAGCAAGCGCTCAAAAACCCTAGATTGTAAAGTGATCTTTACATTTCTTTGTATTTTGCTTGTATTTTCGTATATTACTATTGTAATATCTTGTAGGAGGTTTCTCCGTCCGACGTGTTGTCGAGAAGGAATTTATTGTTTAGTGGTGTTTGTTGCATCGCTGGAGCTCTTTAGAACTCAATCCGTGGAGTATGAACCATTCGGTTTCGAACCACATTATATCTTGTATAGTGCTTGTATTTGTGTTGTATTTGTTTTATTATTTCTATTTATGCTGCATATAACACATTTTGTAGCAAGCACGTAACGAATTTCATTGATGCATCGAAACGAGCTATTCACCCCCCCTCTAACGGCCACCGAATCCTCAATAATTGGTATCAGAGCCCGAGGCTCTTTTACGGACTAACACCTGAGAGTAAAAGACGCTAGAGGAAAGATGGAATTCGAAGAACGACTTGGATGGGATATCAACACGCTAGTTCCATATGCGCTTTATGAGCGATAAGCCTTCAATTCATGGAAGGGGAGGATTGAAGACTTTATTATGATGAGGGACTTCGAAGAATGGTCCGCATTGATGGATGGATTCAAGTATCCGAGAGGGCCAAAGGGAGGGTTCCTCAAAATGAAGAGATGGACCGAGGAACAAATCCGAGAATTCAAGATAAACAAGAAGGTAATAAAATTCTTGGTTGATTTGATTCCTAACAATATATTGTGTAGCTTAGGTGAATATAAGGATGCCAAGGAGCTTTGGAGTGAATTGGTAAAATATCACGAAAACCCTCAACCGGTCCAAGAACAAGAAGAAGAAGAGGAGTGCTCATCCTCTTAAGCTCAAGAAGAAGCAAGCACATCCTCATCACAAGAGCTTGAGGATTCGGATGGTGATAGATAGTCGACATCCGAATCGGTAGAGGAGGTGGAATTGGAAGAAGTCTCCACCTCTAGGATTGAGGAGGAGGAAATTAGACCTTCCACACCGGAGGAACCTCAAGAAGAACCATCAACCTCCGGTCGAGAGGAAGAGGAAGCTCGGGACTCCCCTACCGTGGAAGGTAACTCAAATACATTGTTTTAAAATAAAATTCATATAATGTGTTTTGAGTGTAGGGAGTTTGGGCACTATAAGAGCAAGTGTCCAAAGAAGGTCAAGAAAAGTCCACTGGCGCCTAAAAGTCAAGAAAAGTCAAAGGATGCCGGTGTCCCCACCAAGAAGACCAAGGAGCTCGTAGTATGCTTCAAGTGTCATAACAAGGGGCACTACCGGAGTCAATGCCCAAAGGGGGAGAAGAAGACTCAAGGAAGAGTATCACAAGTAGGGGGAGCCTCTAAGATAAACTCTAAGGTAAAATTCAATAATGCTTCCGCTTCAATTGATAGTCAAAAGTATGTTAGAAGTAATCTTACTATTTATCATGAAAAACATGCTAGGAATAACAAATATTTTTGCCTAGGAAAAACCTTACATAGGGAATATATTAGAAAAATTGAAGATCACCTAGATTTTAATCCTAAATGGACTAGACATATGCCTAGGAAGAACAATTTCCAAAGGACATATGAAAAATCTAATTTAGGAAGATTAGAGCTAGAAAATTAAGCTTTAATATCAAGGCTTGAGAAATTAGAGAAGACCCTTAGGAATATACAAAATCAATTTAAAGGGTTAAATGATCAAATATCTAAGTCCAAGAGTCAACACATAGAGTCTATGTCACGCCCCGAGAGTATGCCGTGCCGAAAAGCAAACGGACGGCATCTCCCCTGTACGTGGCAACATATCGGGTTAATACAAGGCCCGTAGGCCCACAACAATAATATGATATACGCAGATATCAACATATCAAAACACACTAAACACAGCGGAAACATACAACAGATAAAACAATATACAATGACTCAACTGTGCACTCCGGAGTGACTTGACACAACAAGAAACATCATAGAAGCCACATCGAAAGCCAAATACATACAACACGTCCGTATATCACAGATACGGAAACAATACAAGCTAAAACCACAAAACGACAATCCACACAAATACAACAGTGCGGATTAAATATCCATCCGTCCGGTGTGAGATGGGATCAGCTGGCAGAGCTCCGAACGTCCAAGGAATCTTCTACCTGTTACCTGGGCGAAAGGAAGCCCAGGGTCCCGGGGTGGTGAGTATAAACTCAGGGGTAATATATAGAAAGTGCATGAACAACATATAAGGATAGATCTACAAGTATACATGTGAAGATCTACAGGTATATACATGAGTCCAATAGACATACAATTCCTAAGCATAGTAATCGGTAATTACGGATATGTCCTACTCATAGCATAAATCGAATCGATCAATCGTAAAGTAATGTACGCACGACGGCTCTCCTCCATATGATAGATCATCCCGAGCGGGTATACTATAACATAACCATATAACGACGTCAAACCCATACTCACCAATACTTATATATGAATAAAGATATATGATCACCAGATAATAACCCTGCTAATCAAATGCATATAATGATCAATCAACGCATGTATCATGCTCAACACATAGCGATAAATAAAATGCAAATGGCATGTATCATGATGTACAAGCATGTGCACAATCATAGCTCAATCAAATGCGATCTCACGGGCATATGTAAAACATATATCAAATACATGCATACATATATATCAAGAATGCATATGCATGGTCACTGCTGCATGACCCGACCCAACCACCACGACCCCAGAGTGGCCAGGGTGGCACGACAAATGACAACTAGCCCGACTCCAGCTGCCACCACTCTCGAGTGACCGAGTTGGGTAGTATGACTGAGTAGCATATAAGCGTAAAAAGCTAACTACTCCTAGGGGCCCCTGCTGCAAGCCACGTTGTCTCTACCCATGAGTAGACAAACGCCGCACACAGGACAACTGCACCTCACACAACCACCATCTATAGTGGGCGAGTGCTAACACCACTCTGCTCAGTGGCAGTCGCATCTCCTACCACCATCCATAGTGGCGCGCACATCCAATGCTCGCCTCAACCTCTACCACTACCCCGAGTGGCCGGGGAGGCAGGATGACTGACGACTTGTCTCAATCCACAAGGGAGACCCAGTCAACAGCATGCATGCAATGTGATGATGCATAGCTCCATACATGTATCCTCGCGACACTCCCTATCCCACTGGGAGTCCTGGTCAACTAAAAGTCAACTATGCAAGGACTACAATCCATAAGACTCTCTCTATCGAATAAAGAGTCATACTCATCTGACAGACAACCACGCTAAAACCTCTAGTCAGTAGCGATATACAATCGACCATCCATAAAACCATACACAGTGCATAATCCATAATGGATATACCATCACACTAGGACTTCTAGTCCCACGGTCACATACGAGCAACCATACATTTACCTATGCACAGAAAACTAGATCAATCATAAATGCACCACTAATACGGATATGATATAACAATCGACTCCATAATCCAAACCATCACCTAACCCTAGTGATGTAATACAGTAAATCAATCTGAAGTCACAAAGATAACCCTAACCACATGTACTTACTGAACATCTATCAGCTAATACATAATAGGGTTTATAGTTCCTATCCGTGCTAGATAATCAATGAGTAACAGAGTATATATATCTCAAAGGTCAAGGCAGTACAAGCATATGATTAAATATGAGTGGATCTAAGGTAAACAGGTATATACATATATCCAAGAACATGCACTGGAATTGATCAAAACTATGACTGTAGATATTACCCACCGCTATGTAGCTCAGCTTCCATGCATACGAGCATCCATCACTAATCAAGTCCTCAAATCAACATACAACATTGACACGCATCATAAGTCCAAGAATGATATCAAATCCCAAATCGAACTTACCTAGTCCAAAGTAACAACATGAATAAATCATTGACATCCTCAAGATCAATTAAGGTAAATAGATCTATACACTTAATTCAAACTGCATACTTACAAATCTAACCTCTTCACAATTCCACAGCTCACTTCAAATGCATCCCCAAATCTACATTCATCCTTGGCCGATTGATCTACATCCACAACCCAATCTGAGCCTTGCTTCCACCGCTTCTGGATCCATGGTCCTAAGTTACAAATCAATCTCCATTGTCGTTTCACCAAATCTGAGTTCACAGCTCTTCAATATCGCAAAATCATCACAAAATTTCCATCAACCACTACCGAAATCATCCAAATCCCTAAAGAACAATTAGCTAACATTCCAAATCAAACTATAACACAACATACCTTCCCGTTCCAACCTTAGCCGCCGGATCTCCCTCTTGGCCTCAACATCAGCTCGCAAAAATCCAGAGAAGCAGGCGGCGACTGAGCACAACGGCATCAGCCAGTTGCTCCCGCGACAATCAACCAGAGTGAATCGCCATTCGATAGAATAGCGAGGCCGGAGGAGCTCTGACGGTGAAGGCATCGCCGTGTTGATCTCACCCACAGCTGACCAAGGCAGTGATGGAACCAGTCGATCAACCTCGTGACCTAAACGGCCGGCACAGTAGCTCAACACAGGATCACAAATCGGCGATGAAGCGGTGACATTGGAGTTGATCACGATCGAAGAAGGCAGCGCTGCCCTATCTCCGAGCTAAGCTCGCTCAAGAAAATCTGGCAGCAGATTGAGCTCGCGGCGGTCGCGCTGATCGAAGGAGTTGACGGCGCGATCAGGAAGGCTGCGGTAATCGATCGATTGCTCAAATCGCGATCTTCGGCGACAGAGCAGCATCGATTGAGAGCTCCAGCAGTGACAACCTAGCTCAGGGCGACGATGATGGAAGCAACGATCGGAAGCAGAGAGCATGGCGTCTCTCCCACCGGCCGGATCTTCCTCCGTCGGCGGTAGCGGCTCGCGGAGTGAGAAGAACTGAGCAGAGGCAGCGACGATCGGCCGACTGCTCCACTGAAGATCTCCGACAACTCCGATAGAAGAGGACCGATTGGCGATGGTATACCGAGGAGAAGGAATCGCCGGCAGCAGCTGCGATTCGGAAGAGACGAGAGGCAGGGAAGAAATTGAAATCGCGATGGGGGAAATGCGTCGATTGGATCGGGTTCAGCCTTTAAGAGCCGTTCCAATGATTTGGCTCGACCAACCCAAACTAGTTCAGCCCAATCTAATTTGACTCAATCTGGTTCAAACTTAACCCAAGTCAAACCCAATGGATTCAAATTGATGGGTTCAAATTGATGAATTGACCCAATGGCTCAAATTTCAAATTTTCATTATTGAGCCCAATTTAATCCACTAATTAACTCAATTAACCCACTAATTAAATCCAATTAATTAAAGGGTTAATCCATATAATTTTTTTTTTTTCGTATCTTACATTCTCCCCCACTTATAAAAATTTGGTCCCCAAATTTCTGACTCATGTATGAGTACGAGATGTCACAACAACCATCTCAAGTATCCGGAGGAAAAGTCACACCTCCAGTGACTAAGTGGGGTACTGAGCTTGAATATTATATTCCAGCTTTTATATACACTCTCAGCCAACCTATTAAGAAGTCAATAACTGTACCAGAGTGTAGCTTTATACCCGTAACAGTTGGGAAACTTTGCCAGAATCGTAAGGTGAATCATGAATCACTATCAGAAATGATACTCAAGGATATTCCATAAATATAATTCCGTCAAGCGATCCAACGAAATTCATCTTACGGCTCAGAAGGAAATGAGCGGACCTAGCTAATCGATCATCGATTACTCAAATCCTATCAAGTCCTTTCCGAATTCTAGATAATCTCCCAACACAGTCTAACGTACTAGGCTCCCACTTTATCACGGTACGTGACCCTACCGATCACAATATTTCACCTTTGCTTGTTGGCATACCCAACATCAATACTATGCAATCAACCGTGTCCCATATATCGTTCCACCAACCGGAATGTCTCAATACTCACTATTTTCGGATACACTCCGAATAAATCATCATTCTCTAATGAAAAGTCTCCCGAAACAACTCTTCCTAAAGCGAATGCAACTCTGGGAACCATTATCCTTCCTCGAGACAGAGATTTATTCTCGCAAGAGAAATTAATATAATGTCCAAAATTCATTCTGTCACACAGGACTGAAAGTAATTGGAAGACCATAATGGTATCTCGCTAGGTTCTCAACTAGCATCCACATAATATACGTCTCATTCAACTGCACCAGGATCGCTCCTAATCCCTGAAATGATGCATCTACGTACAATACCCTTCCATCCATATCGGATGGATTAACTAACACTGACACAAAAGTCAGCCACCTTCTAGGCCCTGAAACCTAGCTTCACAAACTTCCGACCAGGTGATTGCCATCACCTTCTTGGTCCAACAAGTCGACGGTATAGTATCGCTAAAACATCCTATCCTTATCTCTGGTAAACACCAAATCAATCTAGGGAAACCACAACTTCCCTCTAGATTGTGAATATATCCCAAAAATATATCATCCACAGATATGATGATAATCGATCCCAAATACTCCAAGAGTACTTGATTCCTCAAATCCATGAACGACTAAATCGTCGATAAGTCTAACAACATTATCAACATCTCCTAAAATTCATACCAAGTATAAAATATCGTCTTCTACACACCTGTATCCCTTTTACTTTAAGCTACAGATAGCTTAATCATCACACCGACAATGATAATTGTATGACACTAAGTCACTACAATATCAAACCTCCAATCGTAGATCAACCCTAGGGTATACACAGGTGTCATTTATCTGATCTAAACAGATCGTCTATCCATGATGAAGGATACTCATTGACAACAACTACTGCATTCCAATCATCGATAATCGATGCATAACCTCAAAGGTCTGTCTCTCTTCTAACAAAGAGTTACAAGTCTTCTCAAGAAGAAACACTGAGGCAGATAAATCTCCCATAATGTTTAGCAACACTGATACCCATAAAATCATCTCCCAGTATGAGGTCCCCAATATCAGGACTATTCTCGAAATCACCTCAATCGCTTACTCTACTTGCCCATGCAGTGGCAAGCTCAAGAGTTCATCCGTAACTACATCCGCATACTCTCGGATTATACGTACATCCGAGAGTCCTAGTATACCAACGCTCCAACACTCCAACTATCCGTAAGGATATATCTATAGTGGAGGTATGTCTAGGAAAGGCTAAGGGTATCCCTTGACTTCTTGGTTGTTGATCAACATCTCCCCGGACGGTAGAGAAAAATCACCAACCCACAAGTCGATAGGAACCCTTCTAATCCTTATCCGAGTTCTAGATAAAGATATCATAAACTACCAAGATCTCTCGATATATCCGCAAATAGGATAACCTAATGTAATACCCCAAAGGACCGATCCTTCGGTCTTCTATACTTCTTCTCGAGTAATCATGTAACTTGTCCAACATCTGTTCTGGACGACTGAGCTCATATAGATGCAAAGACTATCATGGAGGAACTGAAAATCAACTGCTGGAACTGAGGTACAATCTGAAACAACTGCAACGGAGATGGTAAACACTGTTGTACTGGCAAAAGATACACATCCGGCTGCATAATCAAGGATCAGAAACATCATAGCACGCCCATCTCTCGTGAAAGGTATATAGCCGCAATCGAGAATATCGCGATGAACGACTCATCGTCCGATACTTCTCTCCTCTCAGAGTAAATCATAATCCCGCCGAAGGTAATCGCTGCTGTTGCCTCGGGAAAGTAATCGCGGCGCTGCCTCGGGAAGGTAATCGCCGCTGCTGCTCGGGAAAGTAATCGCTGTTTCTTCCGATGAAAGTATCAAAGAACTTCAACTATATCTGAGGTAGTAGATCGCCGCTGATGTGATAAACCAATCTTCTGTAATGATCTCGACTTTCGAGGTTGTGGATCGTCCGCTCGAAAGCATCATCCATAGTCTTCAACTGAGTCTTAAAAATACATACTCTCCTCGTAAATACCGGCGATAGTAGAAACCATCGGATAATCTGACTCTGTGTCTTGTCGTAACCCGTATTGCACACACAATAATCTCCTTTCGGAGTCTTTCCTCTGAGTTCACTGATAAACATGAGAAGCTGCTGACAATCTGCAATCGGTCTTCTATGATCGGAAAACTCTCCAATAGTCACTCGTGACTCATTACTTTAATCTTGCTTCTTTTTGTCAAACATTCGGAGACTTCCAATTCCAATAATTTGACTTTGCTTATCAAATCTCCAATTCTTTTAAAAAAACACTTGCTACGGAGTCATTTCTATACACATGACTCACCTAAGGACTTCCTGAAGATCGGTAGGAGATCCAAACATTCTAATCAAGATGTCAACCGATAACCCCGTGGGTGGCCAAACCAACCCAATCACCTTCTTGGGCTATTAAATGGTCGTAACTTCGCAAGTCTAACGACTGCATGGTACTTCCATTACCAAACGATCACTCGACCTAAAGCCCAAGAATTCCTTGACAATAAGTCAAAGAAGATGACGTGGGGAAATACTATCTCACAACATCACTGAACTGTGACCAAGTGATGTGTGATTTCCCATAGGTTATTTCTATATCTTATACCAAGTAGCTAAATCCGGATAATGGTATGCAACTAACTTAGCTTCCTTTGTATAACACGAGTCAAGTACTCCAAAAGTACTCCCAATGTTATACAACCTAAACGACCAACAGGATCAAAATCCCTGAATATCACCAAAATAATCCTCTACTATCTGCATGACAATAGTGTACTCATGTGATTCATTACCCCATAGGTAATGATCGACTAACATAATTAGTGAAAATCTTAGGATCGAAATCCTTAATCTCCACAATAGATGTGACTACCTAATCTCGCTTTCCGAGGCTAAATCGAAAAGGTAATTACCTTTTCGATGGTGTACATGTCTAATAACCTCAACATATCGTTCCCGTGGTAATCTCAAACCACGGTTACGAATACTGATTAACATACTACAAGTCATGCACTGTTATAAGCAACTAAATGCATAGCCAACCGAAGGATATGTAATAACAGTTAACATACCTTAATCCTTGTAGCTCGGAGATGTAAATGCGGCGGATAACCAAGACCGAGTAAAGCAAAACTCGATGTCCGAACGAAATCAAATCCGAAAATGGACTTCGCAACCTAGGGCTCTGATACCAATAATTTTGTCACGCCCCGAGAGTATGCCGTGCCGAAAAGCAAACGGACGGCATCTCCCCTGTACGTGGCAACATATCGGGTTAATACAAGGCCCGTAGGCCCACAACAATAATATGATATACGCAGATATCAACATATCAAAACACACTAAACACAATGAAACATACAACAGATAAAACAATATACAATGACTCAACTGTGCACTCCGGAGTGACTTGACACAACAAGAAACATCATAGAAGCCACATCGAAAGCCAAATACATACAACACGTCCGTATATCACAAATACGGAAACAATACAAGCTAAAACCACAAAACGACAATCCGCACAAATACAATAAAGGCGGATTAAATATATCCATCCGTCCGGTGTGAGATGGGATCAGCTGGCAGAGCTCCGAACGTCCAAGGAATCTTCTACTTACAGGCGAAGGAAGCCGTGGTCCCGGTGGTGAGTATAAACTCAGGGGTAATATATAGAAAGTGCATGAACAACATATAAGGATAGATCTACAAGTATACATGTGAAGATCTACAGGTATACAGCATGAGTCCAATAGACATACAGTCCTAAGCATAGTAATCAGTAATTACAGATATGTCCTACTCATAGCATAAATCAATGATCAATCGGACGTAAAGTAATGTACGTGCGGCGGTCATCCTCCATATGATAGATCATCCTGAACAGGTATACTATAACATAACCATATAACGTATCAGGTCAAACCCATACCTGACCAATACTCAGACATATGAACAGTATATGATCACCTGTATAATAACCCGGTCCGTACCACATAATGACATGATGCTAATCAAATGCATATAACAGTCTGAATCAACGCATGTATCATGCTCAACACATAGCAGTAAATAAAATGCAAATGACATGTATCATGATGTACAAGCATGTGACAATCATAGCTCGATCAAATGCAAGATCTCACGGGCATATGTAAAACATATATCAAATACATGCATACATATATATCAATATATGCTGCATATGCATGGTCATCGTCATGACCGCCCAACCACGACCCCAGAGTGGCGTGGTGGCACGACAAATGACAACTAGCCCGACTCACCGCCACCACTCTCGAGTGGCCGAGTTGGGTAGTATGGTGAGCATATAAGCGTAAAAAGCTAACTACTCCTAGGGGCCCTCACTGCCGCCACGTTGTCTCTACCCATGAGTAGACAACGCCGCACACAGACAACCGCACTCACACAACCACCATCTATAGTGGGCGGTGCTAACACCACTCGCCTGGCGGTGCGATCTCCATACCACCATCCATAGTGGCGGCGGCACATCCAATGCTCGCCCTCAACCTGTACCACTACCCCGAGTGGCGGGAGGCGGGATGGTGACGACTTGTCTCAATCCACAAGGGAGACTCACAAAGATGCATGCAATGTGATGATGCATAGCTCCATACATGTATCCTCGCGACACTCCCTATCCCACCGGGAGTCCCGTCAACTAAAAGTCAACTATGCAAGGACTACAATCCATAAGACTCTCTATCGAATAAAGAGTCATACTCGTCTGACAGACAACCACGCTAAGACCTCTAGTCAGTAGCGATATACAATCGACCATCCATATAACCATACACAGGCATACAATCCCTAATGGATATACCATCACACTAGGACTTCTAGTCCCTGGTCACATAGGGGAAACCATACAATTATCTATGCACATACAACTAGATCCATCTTAAATGCACCACTAATAGGGATATGATATAACAATCGACTCCATAATCCAAACCATCACCTAACCCTAGTGATGTAATACAGTAAATCAATCTGAAGTCACAAAGATAACCCTAACCACATGTACTTACTGAACATCTATCAGCTAATACATAATAGGGTTTATAGTTCCTATCCGTGCTAGATAATCAATGAGTAACAGAGTATATATATCTCAAAGGTCAAGGCAGTACAAGCATATGATTAAATATGAGTGGATCTAAGGTAAACAGGTATATACATATATCCAAGAACATGCATCGAATTGATCAAAACTACCGGACTGTAGATATTACCCACCGCTATGTAGCCCTAGCTATGTCCATGCATACGAGCATCCATCACTAATCAAGTCCTCAAATCAACATACAACATTGACACGCATTTATCATAAGTCCAAGAATGATATCAAATCCCAAATCGAACTTACCTAGTCCAAAGTAACAACATGAATAAATCATTGACATCCTCAAGATCAATTAAGGTAAATAGATCTATACACTTAATTCAAACTGCATACTTACAAATCTAACCTCTTCACAATTCCACAGCTCACTTCAAATGCATCCCCAAATCTACATTCATCCTTGGCCGATTGATCTACATCCACAGCCAACTGAGCCTTGCTTCCACCGCTTCGATCCATGGTCCTAAGTTACAAATCAATCTCCATTGTCGCTTTCACCAAATCTGAGTTCACACTCTTCAATATCGCAAAATCATCACAAAATTTCCATCAACCACTACCGAAATCATCCAAATCCCTAAAGAACAATTAGCTAACATTCCAAATCAAACTATAACACAACATACCTTCCCGTTCCAACCTTAGCCGCCGGATCTCCCTCTTGGCCTCAACATCAGCTCGCAAAAATCCAGAGAAGCAGGCGGCGACTGAGCACAACCAAGACGCCGGTTGCTCCCGCGACAATCAACCAGAGTGAATCGCCATTCGATAGAATAGCGAGGCCGGAGGAGCTCTGACGGTGAAGGCATCGCCGTGTTGATCTCACCCACAGCTGACCAAGGCAGTGATGGAACCAGTCGATCAACCTCGTGACCTAAAGCGGCGCGAGCTCAACACAGGATCACAAATCGGCGATGAAGCGGTGACATTGGAGTTGATCACGATCGAAGAAGGCAGCGCTGCCCTATCTCCGAGCTAAGCTCGCTCAAGAAAATCTGGCAGCAGATTGAGCTCGCGGCGGTCGCGCTGATCGAAGGAGTTGACGGCGCGATCAGGAAGGCTGCGGTAATCGATCGATTGCTCAAATCGCGATCTTCGGCGACAGAGCAGCATCGATTGAGAGCTCCAGCAGTGACAACCTAGCTCAGGGCGACGATGATGGAAGCAACGATCGGCAGAGCATGTATGCCTCTCCCACCGGCCGGATCTTCCTCCGTCGGCGGTAGCGGCTCGCGGAGTGAGAAGAACTGAGCAGAGGCAGCGACGATCGGCCGACTGCTCCACTGAAGATCTCCGACAACTCCGATAGAAGAGGACCGATTGGCGATGGTATACCGAGGAGAAGGAATCGCCGGCAGCAGCTGCGATTCGGAAGAGACGAGAGGCAGGGAAGAAATTGAAATCGCGATGGGGGAAATGCGTCGATTGGATCGGGTTCAGCCTTTAAGAGCCGTTCCAATGATTTGGCTCGACCAACCCAAACTAGTTCAGCCCAATCTAATTTGACTCAATCTGGTTCAGCCCTTAACCCAAGTCAAACCCAATGGATTCAGCCCAATGGGTTCAGCCCAATGAATTCAGCCCAATGGGCTCAGCCCAAATTTTCAGCCCATTTCCACTTATTGAGCCCAATTTAATCCACTAATTAACTCAATTAACCCACTAATTAAATCCAATTAATTAAAGGGTTAATCCATATAATTTTTTTTTTTTCGTATCTTACAGTCTAGGAGACAAGGGTCATCCAAGGACAAGCAAGGTTTGGGTCACAAACCTAAGCCCAAGGAAACTTATCATAATGTCTCATTTGATTATGGAACTAAACCTAGGTTTAAGAAGACCAAGGTTATTAGGGAAGTCATCCCTAAGGTTGACCAAGGTATGTGCCTAGTGGCTAGGGTTTCAAGGAAACCTAGGCAAGCCACTAAGAAGGTTACAAGGGGAGTCATCCCTAGAGTTAACCTAAGCAAGACCACAATGACCAAGGCTAATAAGCCTAGAATGGTCATTAGGAAGATATCTAGGAAAGTTATCCCTAAGGAATACCTAATTAATCCAAGGAGCTCAAATAGGTTTTGGATTCCTAAGAGCGTGATCGATTCACGCTAAATGGGTTTAGGTGTGTCAACTTTAAATGGATGAG
The DNA here is from genome assembly GCA_025175895.1 of Wurfbainia villosa. NCBI lineage: Eukaryota > Viridiplantae > Streptophyta > Magnoliopsida > Zingiberales > Zingiberaceae > Wurfbainia > Wurfbainia villosa. The sequence goes on along the minus strand of CM046001.1, from coordinate 10,597,587 downwards.
TAGTTAACCTAACCATGGTAAAGGTGACACTTTTATGTCATTTTCAAAGTTATGACTATCTTGGGAATGTGTTTTGATCTTAAATCCTAAAGGTTTTTAGGATGTGTCAATATTATTTAAGAAGTTTGAAAAATCAATCAAATCGGCACAATTTAGGTTTAGAGGTCATGGTATGTCATTTTGGGTTTTTGGCACACTTTGAGAAATTTAGGTAATATGACAAAATATACTTAATTATATCAAATGATAATTAATATTAAAATTTAGGTATTATTATACCTATATATTTTATTTGCCATGTTTTATTTGTCATATACCATGTCATGACATCATGTTTATTTTTATCATTAATATGTCATGATCATGTTTAGGATTAAGGTAAAATATCATGTATGCTTAGACTCTATCATATGTCATGACATCATGATCATTAGTCATGTTTAATTATGTTATCATTTATGTCATGATCATTCATGCATTTAAAATAATTAAAATTGATTTAAGGACTATGACATAACTTGAAATCTCATGTATAAGGAAATCAAGTAGGGTTGTCTTAGAAAAATGCATTAAACCCTAGATTAGTAGAACAAAACTTACATCTCACATCACATTGACATGTATGTGTATTTATACACCCTAGATACATGTGAGATGATAGAATATGAGTTGAGTTCAAGGTGCATAGTTTTTGTATCTAGATGAACTCAAACTCATTTTATATTAGTTGTGGATCATTGGAAAAGCTAGTGTACAAGTCATGTACATTGAGCCCAAGGAACATTATCTAATATAGGTTTTCAAAAACATTTTAAAATCATTTTAGAAAACCTTGGTAAAGTCTATCTTTTGATAGCAATCACCATTGATGAAATTGATACAAAGTGAGCTAAAACATTGAAGTTTTTCTTCACTTTTGAGCTTTGTGTCAATTTCGCTATTTTATGTGTAAAATATTTTTCTAACATTTTTCACCCATTATGTTGCTTATAAGAAATGTACATATGAATTTTCACGATTTTTCAAAATACTTAGAATTACTTATGCTTTTTTAAAACTCGATTTTCTAAAACTGAATTTGGGCAGCTTATTATCGATCGATTGTCGCTGATGGCACGATCGATGAAGAGCTCGACTAATAATCGCGTAAGTAGTCGATCGCTGCTAATTCGAGAAAAATAAGGTCGTTTAGCCCGTGTTCAGCTACGGTAAAGTTTCCTAACCACTCATAACCCTAGGATATGCTTTAGGAAGCATTATAAAGGGTGAAAATCCATTGGATATGGATTAAAAGAGTTGTTAGGGTGATGTATCAAATTTAAGGATGGGAAAGTTCTATGTTGAACTTTAAACCTTATTTTGATGGTTTAGAGTTCCTATTGACTTAGGGACTTTCCAAGGACATTGTTGGTGCAATGGTCAAGGGGAAGCAAGCCTTTAGGGGGAGGCATCCATCATGATGGATGATATTTTTCCTCATGAGGGGGAAAATGAGATTTTGAGATACCCAATTTGGAAATTGAGAGAGTTTGTAGGATTGTCTCTCTTGAGTGATATGGGACTTATCACTAGGAAGATGGTAGACATCCTAGATATTTTTGGACCAAAGGGGGAGATTGTAAGATCTCATTGAGACATGAGATATTGACCTCCTTGGAGAGAACCTTTTTGATGTTGGTCAAAAAGGGAGAGAATGTTTGGGAGAATTTATGGTATTACCAATTTGGGATAATTGATAAGAAGATTTGAGTTAGTGTTCTAACTCAAAAGTATATAGTTTTGTCAAACATCAAAAGGTAATCGGCCCAGGTCACGATTGACCAGACTCGAGTTTGACTCGAGCGATGTTTTGATGTTTGACATGAAGGTTTGACATTGATGTTGATAATGTTTTGGGGAGATTGTTGGTGCAATTGACCTAGGTTATGATTGACCGGACTCGAGTTTGACTCGAAGGGGATTTTGATGGTTGACTAGGGTTGACCATGCGATGAAGGAAGTCCAACATGGGTTGGCAAGGGAAAGTCCGAGCTTGAGTCTTGGCATTTGAGAAGTCCAAGGGGTTTGATATTGGTGGCGTAAAGTCCAAGGGTGAAGTCTTGGCAGCATAAGTCCAATGGTTGGCGGCGTAAAGTCCAAGCGGAGTCTTAGTAGTGTAAGCCCAATGTGCCTTGGCAGTGTAGACACCGTTAGTATGACAATAGCTGATAGAAGCACCTGAAGGTTAGCGTATGGATGAACAAGTCATGGATGACTTGGAGGGATCCGATAGACGCGAGGCTAACGGAGGTGGCTAGAAGGCTTAAGTCTAGGCTACGGGTGGTCTAGCAAGTATGGGGACACCATACTTGAGGTTAAAACCTCATATTTGAGGTTGGCAGTCGACTGACATTATGGTCGGTTCAACTATCGCGAGTCGACTAGAGTTCGACTACCAATTAAGGACTGAAAATGCCTTGGCATTCGACTGATCATTGGATCAGTCGACCAATGATTAGTCGGCTAATGGCAATCGACTCATCGGATCGAGTTTTGATCGCGAGCACAAACGCAACCGTAGTCGATCGGGCGATCGCTACGGCGCTGCGAATCGATTGATGAAGTCATCAGTCGACTGCCAAGAGATCCGTTGGAATTTTTCCAGCGTGGATCGAGTCGTTGTCTCACGACAACAGTGTTGGCAGTCGAACTGGGGATTTTGGCAGTCGACTGCCAAGGCGGAATCCAGCCCGATGCAGGTTAAAAAGAGGAGCTCGAGGAGGATTTCGAAATTGGTTCTTTGGGAGCTTTGTTGAGGTGATTCAAGGCGAATTGCGGTGCATTTCAGTGGTCCTTCAAGCTCATCCAAGCAATCAACAAGTAAGCGCCAAAACCCTAGATTGTAAAGTGCTCTTTATATTTCTTTGTATTTTGCTTGTATTTTCGTGTATTACTGTTGTAATATCTTGTAAGAGGTTTCTCCGCCTCCAACGTGTTGTCGAGAAGGAGTTTATTGTTTAGTGGTGTTTGTGGCATCGCTAGAGCTCTTTAGAGCTCAATCCGTGTATGAACCATTCGGTTCCGAACCACGTTATATCTTGTATAGTTCTTGTATTTGTGTTGTATTTGTTTTATTATTTTTATTTCCGCTGAGAATAACATATTTTGTAGCAAGCACACAATGAATTCCATCGATGCATCGAAACGAGCTCTTCACCCCCTCTAGCGCCACTGAATCCTTAATAGTTTTGATCAAATCGGTTGATGGACTTATTAAATTGAAAAATTCGAAGTTTTATATTGGAATGAGTGATTGAGCCCCAGGAACTCATTAGTGGCTTCAACCAGCGGGTACCACCATCGCATCATTTGAAATGTTCTTTCAAGCAAACTTCACATGTCCGGCACAAGTGACAAAAATCGTTGCTTCTGACATGGTATATCACAATGATTTTCGAGGTCACGAACGTATTATGAAGTGCTAGAGGAGCACATAGTTGTTCGAAAGATGTGGTTCCAGTGCTTTAGGTCCATCATCTTGCTTTTACTAAACCGACTAATGGACATATTAAATTGAAAAAAAAAATCAAAATTTTATATCAAAATGAGTTATTGAGTCCCAGGAATTCATTGGTGGCTTCGTCTAGCGGGTACCATGGTCACATCATTTGAAACGTTCTTTCGAGCACACTTCACATGTCAAACACGAGTGAAAAAAATCACTGCTCCCAACACAGTGTATCACAATGCTTTTCGAGGTCACGAACATATTATGAAGTGCTAGAGGAGCACATAGATCTTCGAATGATATGTGGTTTCATGCTTTCTAGGTCCATCAGTCAGTTTCGGTCGAAACCGGCTGATGGACCTATTAAATTGAAAAAATTCGAAGTTTTATATTGGAATGATTGATTGAGTCCCAAGAACTCATTAGTGGCTTCAATCAGCGGGTACCGTGGTCACATCATTTGAAATGTACTTTCAAGCATACTTTACATGTCGGTCATGAGTGGCAAAAATCGATGCTTCCGACACGGTGTATTGCAATGCTTTTCGAGGTCACGAACGTGTTATGGAGTGCTAGAGGAGCTCATAGGTCTTCGAACGAAGTGGTTCCTTGCTTTCTAGGTCCATCAGCCGGTTTCGGCCGAAACTGACTGATGAACCTATTAATTGAAAATTTTCAAAGTTTTATATCGGAATGATTGATTGAGTCCCAGGAACTCATTGGTGGCTTTGATCAATTGGTACCATTATCATAGCATTTGAAAAGTACAATGGACTAATCCATATGGGATTCTACTCAACGAAGACTTCATTAGTCGACTGAAACTAACATACAGTCAACTGACACTCAATCAATCGACTAGCTAGTCGACTCCGAAATATTCTGTGGCCAACTACAGTGATATCAATCAACTGCCATGATATCAGTTTACTGCTCAGTCGACTAAGAAACATTCTGTGGTCTGCTACAGTACCACATCAATCGACTGTCAGGACATCAGTCGACTACCCAGTTGACTATGAAATAATTTATGGACTTCTATACACCAGTTGACTATAGTTCTACTAGTCGACTGATATATAAATCAGTCGACTATTCAGTCAACTATGAAACAATCTATCTCCTTCTACAGTACCACTAGTCGACTGATATAGTACATTAGCCGACTGAGGGGTCACAACTGTTAGAGATTTGACGGCGCTAGAGGGGGGTGAATAGCGTAGATGACGTACGATGATGGAATTCTTTCGCGTTCGATCGTCTACAATCTTGTTAGCACAGCGGAATAGTAATAACAAATAAATATAACAAGACACACAATCACAACACGATCATATAACGTGGTTCGGAACCGTAACGGTTCCTACTCCACGGATCGAGCTCTAACGAGCTCTAGCGACGCCAATGCAATCACTAATCAATAAACTCCTTCTCGACAACAAGTCGGAGGCGGAGAAACCTCGTACACAAGATTACAATAATAATCTAAGGAAATACAAGCAAATACAAAGGAAATGTAAAGAACACTTTACAAAACTAGGGTTTGAGCGCTTTGCTTGTTGGTTGCTTGGATGAGGTTGAAGGGCCCTGAAATGCACCTGCAAATCGCCTCAAGAAAGCTCCCCAAGAACTGATGCCGCAATCTCCATGAACAGCTTCCTTTTATCTCGCGTCGGGCTGGATTTCCGCCTGGCAGTCGACTGCCAACACTGTAGCTGTGAGACAACGGCTCAATCCACGTTGGACAAATTCCAACGGGACTCTCACCAGTCGACTGCCAACGCCCGTAGTCGACTGCCCAGTCGGCTACGGAGCGTTCTGTGCTCGCAACTCGACCGGCAGTCGACTGCTCCCATGAGCAGTCGACTGCCAGAGCCCTTAAAGCTCTCAACCGGCAGTCGAACTCGAGTCGACTCCCGGCAGTCGAACCGGCCATAATGCCAGTCGACTGCCAACCTCAAGAATGAGGTTTTAACCCAAGTATGGTGCCCCCATACTTGCTAGACCACCCTTAGCCTAGACCTAAGCCTTCTAGCCACCTCCATCAGCCTCACGCCTCTCAGATCCCTCCAAGTCATCCATGACTTGTTCATCCATCGCGCTAGCTTCCAGGTGCTTCCATCGGCTATGTCATGCTAACGGTGTCTACACCGCCAAGGCACATTGGACTTACGCCGCCAAGACTCCGCTTGGACTTTACACCGCCAATATCAATCCCCTTGGACTTCTCAAATGCCAAGACTCAAGCTTGGACTTCTCAAATGCCAAGACTCAAGCTTGGACTTTCCCTTGCCAACCCATGTTGGACTTTCCATGCCAAGACTCATGCTTGGACTTTCCATTTGCCAAGACCCATGCTTGGACTTCTCATTTGCCAAGACCCATGCTTGGACTTCCCATGCCAAGTACTCAAGACTTGGACTTTCCCAAATGCCAAGTGTCTCACTTGGACTTTCCATGCCAAGTACCCATGACTTGGACTTTCCCATAATCACATGGTCAACCCTGGTCAACCATCAAGTCAATTATAACCTGGGTCGATTGTATAAACACTCTCCCCAACATATTAACCGACATTAATGTCAAACATCAATGTCAATCCTATGTCTAACATACTTTGTCAAACATACTTTGTCAAACATCAAAACATCACTCGAGTCAAACTCGAGTCCCGGTCAATCGTGACCTGGGCCGATTGCACCAACAATCTCCCCCTTTTTGATGTTTGACAAAAACCAAACAAATCATGAGTTAGAACACTAACTCAAATCCCTTACCAATTATCCCAAATTGGTAAACACTCACCAAATGTTCTCCCCAAACATTTAAGTGAAAATGTAAATCAAATGTTCTCCCCAAACATTCTCCCCTTGACTAACATCAAAAGGTTTTCTCTCCAAGGAGGTCAATGTCTCATGTCCCAATGAGATCTTACAATCTCCTTGATCAAAAATACCTAGGATGTCTACCATCTTCCTAGTGATAAGTCCCATATCACTCAAGAGAGGCACTCTATCTCACTCTCCCAATTTCCAAATTGGGTATCAAACACCCATCAATTTTCAATTGATAACATTCTCCCATAAAAACATCCATCATCCCAAGATGGATACCTCCCCTAAAGGCTTGCTCCCTTGACCATTGCACCAACAATGTCCTCGAAAGCCCCTAAGCCAATAGGAACTCTAAGCCATCAAAATTAAGGTTCTAAGTTCAACATAGAACTTTTACTCACCCTAAATTTGATACTTTGACCTAACACAACTCCTAATCCATATCCAATGGATTTTCACCCTTCATAATGCTTCCCAAAGCATATCCTAGGGTTAAGAGTGGTTAGGAACCTTTACCATAGCTGAACACGGGCCAAACAAACCTTGTTAACCCGAAATCAGACTGGCAATGACTTCGACAAGAATCACCGATCAAGATTATCATCGATCGCCACCAAGTGGCAATGATCGGTATAAAAATTCAATTTCAATTTATCGAACGAAATTCAAAAATTCATAAATAATTATACGTACATCGAAAAATCATGAAATTTGATACGTATAATACTTATGACCAAAACAATAGGTGAAAAATGTTTGAAAAATGTTTTACCCATAAAATAGTGAGTTTGATACAAAACTCAAAACCATTGAAATTTTCAATGTCTTGGCCCTATTTTGTATCAACTTCATCAATGGTGATTGCTATCAAAAGATAGACTTCACCAAGGTTTTTCAAAATGATTTTAAAGTGTTTTCAAAACCTTATTTTGGATCATATTCCTTGGGCTCTATGTACATGACTTGTACACAAGCTTTCCCAATGATCCAATTAATAAAATTAGATGAGTTTTGGTTCAACTAGATGCAAAAACTATGCACCTTGAACTCAACTCATATCCTAGCATCTCACATGTATCTAGGGTGTATAAATACACATATATGTCAATTGGATGTGAGATGTGGGTTTTGTTCTCTTAACCTAGGGTTTCATGCATTTTTCTAAGGCAACTCTACTTGATTCCCTTATAAATGGGACTCCAAGTCATGTCATAGTCCTTAAATCAATTTTAATCAATTTAGATGTATGAAAATGATCATGGCATAATAATAGAAAAATAAATCATGGCCAATGATCATGATGTCATGGCATATGATGAAATCTAAAAACACATGACATTTAATCCTTAATCCTAACCATGTACATGACATATAGATGATGAGAATGAACATGATGTCATGTCATGGCATATGGCAAATCAAAGCATGACAAATAAGATATAAAGGTATGTAATACCTAAATTTTAATATTACTTGCCATTTGATATAATTAATCACATTTTGCCATATTTCTACTTTTCTCCCTAGTGTGCCAAAAACCCAAAATGGCACACTAACCACTAAACTTAAATTGTGCCAAAATGATCATTTTATCAAACTTCATAATTAATATTGGCACATCCTAAAGTCTTTTAGGATTAAAATCAAAAACTATTTCCAAGGTAACCATAACCTTGAAGATATCCTAAAGTGTCACCTTTGCCATGGTTAGGTTAACTACCCATCCAATCAAGGTTGGCACACCCTAAACCCATCTAGCGTGAATCAATCACGCTCTTAGGAACCCAAAACCTATTTGAGCTCCTAGGGTTAATTAGGTATTCCCTAGGGATAACCTCCCTAGATACCTTCCTAATGACCCTCCTAGGTTTATTAGCCTTGGTCATTTGGGTCTCACCTAGGTTGACTCTAGGGGTAACTCCCCTTGCAACCTTCTTAGTGGCCACCCTAGGTTTCCTAGAGACCCTAGCCACTAGGCACACCCTTTGGTCAACTCTAGGGATGACTTCTCTATTGACCTTGGTCTTTCTAGACCTAGTTAGTGTTCCATAATCTAATGGAACACTATGGTAAGCCACCTTAGGCTTAGGTTTGTGACCCAAACCTTGTTTGCCCTTGGTTGACTTTTGACTCTTAGGTCCTTGGTGTTGACTTTGACTTTTGGACCTTGACTTTTGATCGCTTGACTTTAAATTGATTTTGTATAATTTTAAGGGTCTTCTCAAGTTTTTCAAGCCTTGACCTCAAGACTTGATTCTCTAACTCTAATTGCCCAATTTTTGAATTTTGATTTAAATCATGGGCATGGGACTTTCTAGGCATATGCCTAGTCCACTTGGGATTGAAACCTAGGTGCTCTTGCACTTTTCTAATGGTCTCCCTAGGTAAAATTTGTCTAGTATTATTTGACCTAGGTTTATCCTTAGATGAATTATTTTTAGGACATTAGTCCCAAATTTCTCCTTATTACTAAAATGGACACTTTTAGCTCCTAAGCAAAAATATTTATTCCTATTAGCATTCTTTTCATAAATTGCAAGAGAATTTAAATTCCTAGCATGCCTTTGCCTATTAACTAAAGAAGGTGCATTATTGAAATATACCTTAGGGTTTGCACTAGAGGCTCCCCCTACATGTGTAGCTCCCTCTTTGGTCTTTTTGCATTCCCTAGGACATTGATTCTTATAATGACCACTTGAGTTGCACTTGAAGCATATGATATGCTCCAAGCTCTTGATATTTGGGGAAGCTCATCATCCTGACTTTTGGAGCCGGTGGAGCTTTCCTAATCTTCTTTGGGCATTTGCTCAGTAGTGCCCAAATTCCCTACACTCAAAGCACATGATATTATTTTTATTTGAGATTGATGTGTTTGAGTTACCTAGTTCGGTGGTAGGTGCCGGAGTTGTATTTTGAGCTTCCTCATCTTGATTGGATGTTGAAGCTTCTTCTTGTTTCTCCGGTATGGAAGTTCTCTCCTCCCCCTCAATCCTTGAGGTGGATGCTTCTTCCACTTCCTCCACCAACCCTGAAATTGACTCTATCAACTTCCGATTCTACTTCCTCTTCCTCTTTGGATGTTGATGATCTCAACCTCCAAGTCCTCACTTCCTTGTGAAGATGATGCATTAGCCTCTTGGTCTCTTCCTCTTGGACCATTGATGGGCTTTCATGGAGCTTTGCCAAATCGCTCCATAGCTCCTTAGCATCCATGCATTCACCTAGGCTACACAAGAATTCATTTGGAATTAAATCAAAAATGAATTTGATTACCTTCTTGTTTTTCTCGAATCTTTGGAGTTGATCTTCACTCCATCTCTTCTTCTTGAGGAAACCACCTTTTGGTCCTCTAGGATACTCAAATCCTTCCATTAATAGAGACCATTCCTCGAAGTCCTCATCATAAAAAAATCTTCAATTCTTCTCTTCCAAGAATCTAAGCCTTCTTGTCCATATAATGAGTACGGGACCGGTGTGTTGATGTCCCAACCTAGCTTGTCTTGAAATTCCATCTTTACCCTCTAGCGTATTGCTCCCGGTTGTTAATCCGTTGAAGAGCCACCAGGCTCTGATACCACTTGTTAGAGATTTGACGGCGCTAGAGGGGGGGTGAATAGCGTAGATGACGACGATGATGGAATTCTTCGCTCGATCGTCTACAATCTTGTTAGCACAGCGGAATAGTAATAACAAATAAATATAACAAGACACACAATCACAACATGATCATATAACGTGGTTCGGAACCATAACGGTTCCTACTCCACGGATCGAGCTCTAACGAGCTCTAGCGACGCCAATGCAATCACTAATCAATAAACTCCTTCTCGACAACAAGTCGGAGGCGGAGAAACCTCGTACACAAGATTACAATAATAATCTAAGGAAATACAAGCAAATACAAAGGAAATGTAAAGAACACTTTACAAAACTAGGGTTTGAGCGCTTTGCTTGTTGGTTGCTTGGATAAGGTTGAAGGGCCCGAAATGCACCTCGCAAATCGCCTCAAGAATCTCCTTCCTTTATCTCGCGTCGGGGATTTCCGCTGCGATCATTGCCGCCATAAATCACCCGATCATTGCCAACATCAGGCTGTGAGACAACGGCTCAATCCACGTGGGACCTGTTCCAACGGGCCTCTCACCAGTCGACTGCCAACATTGGCGATCGCTAACGCTGTAGTCGATCGCTTGCCCGATCGGCTACGGAGCGGTCTTGCTTACCACTCGGCCGTGATCATTGCCATCCCTTAGCGATCATTGCCCGATCGGCTGATCGCTATCCCATGAGCGGTCGATGGCCATTAAAGCTCTCAACCGGCAGTCGAACTCGAGTCGACTCCAGGCAGTCGAACCGGCCATAATGCCAGTCGACTTCCAACCTCAAGAATGAGGTTTTAACCCAAGTATGGTGCCCCCATACTTGCTAGACCACCCTTAGCCTAGACCTAAGCCTTCTAGCCACCTCCATCAGCCTCACGACTCTCAGATCCCTCCAAGTCATCCATGACTTATTCATCCATCGCGCTAGCTTCCAGGTGCTTCCATCGGCTGTGTCATGCTAACGGTGTCTACACCGCCAAGGCACATTGGACTTACGCCGCCAAGACTCCGCTTGGACTTTACGCCGCCAATATCAATTCCCTTGGACTTCTCAAATGCCAAGACTCAAGCTTGGACTTCTCAAATGCCAAGACTCAAGCTTGGACTTTCCCTTGCCAACCCATGTTGGACTTTCCATGCCAAGACTCATGCTTGGACTTTCCATTTGCCAAGACCCATGCTTGGACTTCTCATTTGCCAAGACCCATGCTTGGACTTCCCATGCCAAGTACTCAAGACTTGGACTTTCCCAAATGCCAAGTGTCCCACTTGGACTTTTCATGCCAAGTACCCATGACTTGGACTTTCCCATAATCACATGGTCAACCCTGGTCAACCATCAAGTCAATTATAACCTGGGTCGATTGTATAAACACTCTCCCCAACATATTAACCGACATTAATGTCAAACATCAATGTCAATCCTATGTCTAACATACTTTGTCAAACATCAAAACATCACTCGAGTCAAACTCGAGTCCTGGTCAATCGTGACCTGGGCCGATTGCACCAACAACAACATTGTTTCCCACTCAGTGCTGAGCACCCTTCTTGTTTCCCAAGCATACTCTTTGTTTCTCGAACATATTATGGGGTATCTCAATGTTTTCCGAGGTCACGAACGTATTATGGAGTGTTAGAGGAGCGCATTGATCTTTAAACAATGTGGTTCCGACTTTCTAGGTCCATTAGTCAGTTTCGGCCGAAATCGGTTGATGGACCTATTAAATTGAAAAAAATTCAAAGTTTTACATTGGAATGATTGATTTGAGTCCCAGGAACTCATTGGGGGCTTCGTCCAGCGGATATTATCATCATAACATTCAAAATATTCTTTCGAGCACACTTCACATGTCGAGCACGAGTGGTGAAAATTGTTGCTTCTAACACGATGTATTGCAATGCTTTCCGAGATCACGAATGTATTATGGAGTGCTAGAGGAGCACATAGCTCTTCGAAGCATGTGGTTTCGTGTTTTCTAGGTTCATCAGTCGGTTTCAGTAGAAACCGACTGATGGACCGAAATCGGCTGATGGACCTATTAAATTGAAAAAATTCGAATTTTTATATCAGAATGAGTGATTGAGTCCTAGGAACTCATTGATGGCTTCGTCCAACGGGTATTGTCGTCATAACATTCTAAATATTCTTTCGAGAACACTTCACATGTCGAGCACGAGTGACAAAAATCGCTGCTCCTAACATGGTGTATAGAAATGCTTTCCGAGATCACGAATGTCTAATGGAGTGCTAGAGGAGCACATAGCTCTTCAAAGCATGTGGTTCCGTGCTTTCTAGGTTCATCAATTGGTTTCGCCAAACCGGTAGATGGACCTATTAAATTGAAAAAATTCAAAGTTTTATATCAAAATGAATGATTTGAGTCCCAGGAACTCATTGGTGGATTTGTTCAGTGGGTATCGTCGTCATAGCTTTCAAAATATTCTTTCGAGTACACTTCACATGTTGGACACGAGTAGCAAAAATCGATGCTCCTAATACGGTGTATCGCAATGCTTTCCGAGGTCACGAACGTATTATAGAGTGCTAGAGGAGCGTATAACTCTTCGAAGCATGTGGTTTCGTATTTTCTAGGTCCATCAACTGGTTTTGATCAAAACCGACTGATGGACCTATTAAATTGAAAAAATTCAAAGTTTTATATCAGAATGAGTAATTGAGTCGCATGAACTTATTGGTGGCTTCGTCCAATGGGTATCGTCATCATAGCATTCAAATGTTCTTTCGAGCACACTTTACATGTCTGGCACGAGTGAAAAAAATCGCTGCTCCTAACACAGTGTATCGCAATACTTTCTGAGGTCACGAACATATTATGGAGTGCTAGAGGAGCACATAACTCTTCGAACGATGTGATTCCGTGGTTTCTAGGTCCATCAGTCGGTTTCGATTGAAATCGACTGATTGACCTATTAAATTGAAAAATTCGAAGTTTTATATCGGAATTATTGATTGAGTCCTAGAAATTCATTGGTGGTTTCGCCCAGTGGGTACCGTGGTCACATCATTTGAAATGTACTTTTGAGCAAACTTCACATGTCGGACACGAGCAACAAAAATTGATGCTCCCAACATAGTGTATCACAATGCTTTTTGAGGTCACAAACGTATTATAGAGTACTAGAGGAGCATATAACTCTTCGAACGATGTGGTGTCGTGCTTGTCGTTTTCGGTCGAAACCGACTGATGGACCTATTAAATTGAAAAAATTCAAAGTTTTATATCGAAATGATTGATTGAGTACCAGGAACTCATTGGTGGCTTCGTCCAACGGGTACCGTGGTCATATCATTTGAATGGTACTTCCAAACACACTTTACATGTCGGGCACGAGCGACAAAAATCGTTTCTCCCGATACGGTATATCGCAATGCTTTCCGAAGTCACAAACATATTATGAAGTGCTAGAGGAGCACATAAGTTTTCGAACGCGATGTGGTCTCAGACTTTCTAAGTCCATCAATCGATCTCGACCGAAAACGGCTGATGGACCTATTAAATTGAAAAAAATCGAAGTTTTATATTGGAATGAGTGATTGAGTCCTAGGAACTCATCGGTGGCTTCGTCCAACGAGTATCGTCGTCATAGCATTCAAAATATTCTTTCGAGCACACTTCACTTGTAGGGCATGAGTGGCAAAATTCACTGCTCCTAACACGGTGTATCGCAATGCTTTCTAGGTCACGAATGTATTATGGAGTGCTAGAAGAACATATATCTTTTCAAAGCATGTGGTTCCGTGCTTTCTAGGTTCATCAGTCGATTTTGATCAAAATCAGTTGATGGACCTATTAAACTGAAAAAAATCAAATTTTTATATCGGAATGAGTGATTGAGTCCCAGGAACTCATTGGTGGCTTTGTCCAGCGGGTACCATGGTCACATCATTTGGAATGTACTTTCGAGCACACTTTACATGTCGGACACGAGTGGCAAAATTTGTTGCTCCCGACATGGTGTATCACAATATTTTTCGAGGTCATGAACGTATTATGGAGTGCTAGAAGAGCACATAGGTCTTTGAACGATGTGGTTCCATACTTTCTAGGTTAATCAGTCGGTTTCGGCCAAAATCGATTAATGGACCTATTAAATTAAAAAATTCAAAGTTTTATATCGGAATGAGTGATTGAGTCCCAGGAACTCATTGGTGGCTTCGTCCAAGGGGTATTGTTGTCATAACATTCAAAATATTTTTTCAAGCACACTTCACATGTTGGACACGAGTATTAAAAATCATTGCTCCCAACACGGTGTATCGTAATGATTTTCGAGGTCACAAATATATTATAGAGTCCTAGAGGAGCACATAACTCTTCGAAGCATGTGGTTTCGAGCTGTTTAGATTCATCAATCGATTTCAGACAATACAATATAAAGAACATATCAACACAATTTAGTTTATAGATATATATTAAAGAACATATGACACAATGATATTTATCCCAACAATTTTCTTATGGGTTAAATACATACAAAAGTTCATTACTATCAAAATTAACAAACTAATATATGTTTCAACTTGGTGGAGCCATTTTACAGGATCTTTTATTGTGACCTAATTGTTTGCATCTACTATACTTGTTTTTAACCTTTCCTGTGTGCTTCGACTCGATCTTCGCCTTTTCCTTCTTCCAGGTTGCACAAGGCTGAGGCGGTAAAGAAACAATATAATCATGTTCAACCATCACAATATTGTTTGCTTCTACAAGGATAAATTTGATTCATGTAAGTACTTTTCCAAGTTTCAAATAAGAAATAATGCTCACAATATTGATATAGATTCATATTCCTATAAGAACACATGATAGCATGTGAGCAAGGGAATCTGAATTTGAAAATCACCGCAATCACATTTATGACTTTTCATATCAACTATATAGGAGGATCCTAAACTTTGTACCTCCATTTCGCTCGCGCTATATGGAAATACTGCATAGGATCTAGTTCTGTGTCTCCTAGTGTTAATTTCCTTCATACCAAATGGTGTCAATACTCCAGTAAAATTAGACACTTCCTCCCTACGATTATAAAACCATTGTGCAACCTTCATATGTGTATTGTTTATTAGTTTTGTAATTGGAAGTTCTCAAGTGTCCTTAAATAATGCATTCAAGCTTTCATAATAATTCGTTGTCAACATTGAGAACTTTCTACCAGGGAAATGTGCATTGACCCGTTTGTTAGGTTCTATATTTTGCAGTCATCTATAAGCATCTGCATGTCTCTCTGACATAGTATGCACTATTTAATCATATTGTATAATTGCATTTACTCTTGTTGTTGCCCAAAACAATCCTAGTGCAGGTCTGTCACGTGTATCTATAATCATATTATAAGACATGTGATAACAACAAAATCCATGGTGAGCAGTAGGATACACTTTACTCATTGCAGATAATATTCCATGTTATCTATCAGATATAATTATCATACTTGATGGATCAACTATAAGAAATATCTTTAGATGGTTTAAAAACTATGCCCAAGCTAGGCCACACTCTACCTCAACAATTGCAAAGTCAACTAGAAGTATATTTCTATTGCCATCTACTGATGTGGTCATCAATAAAATACTAGGATACTTGCCTCTTAAGTGTGTTGCATCAATTCCAATTAGTTTTCGAATATATTTCTAAAAACTCTTCCACATGCACCAAATGTCCAAAAATATCGTTGGAAATTATGATAATCATTCCATTTCAATGCAACATATTTTTATGGGTCTCTATATTTTAGCTCCCATAAAAATCTAAGGAGATCACCATAATCCTTATCAAAATCACCTACCACCTTATTTAGAGCTTTTTGATGTGCATAGTAGGCTTTTCTATATGATATGTGTACTCCATATCGTGATTGCATCTCTCTCTGTATGTTTATAAGTCTATACTTATCCGATGATACAAAATGATTTTTAATCCGAGAAGCTATAAAAGAAGATGTGCATGCAGGATGATCAATCATATTCAAGTAAAGATCGCACTGGTGATGTTGTAAATATTTTGTAATAGTGAACTCAATATCTTCCCTTGTAATTATTATCCATGTGTAATTTTCTCCCTGACAAATTATTTTAACTCTCGTTTTCCTTGTGTCCTTAATCTTGTATCTGAATCGTCTTTTCATAGCATACTCAATAAGTGTGGCTTTAAAATATTTTTGTGTTGTGTAAACCTACAATAAATATTTATGTTAGCACATGGTAGTTGAATTAAATTAATATTAAGAAAGTTAAAAATATATTACCTGACCAACAAAAAATTCATTATGGTCAATTAGTTCAAGTATTTGCAATGGAATAAGTGAGTTCATTATATATGGATCTTCAGCTATTGGAAATTCCTCTTCATGATCGCTATATTCATTAGTATTCACTGACTCACTTAATGAATAGTGCATGTCATTTGCTAAGTAATCATCCTCAGATACATCCATTTGAATTTCAACTTCCATTATATTATCATTAAATTCTTGTTCAGACCATGCATCCTCAAATAAATCTTGCAAACCTATACTAGTATGACTTGGGTCTTCCTCAATACTAAACGGTGCTTGTTAATTCAAATTGAATCTGTAATTGGTGGTCTCTCCAATATTTACCACGCAACTAGTGGAAATTGAAGATATTATATTGATAGCACTCTATTTATATTTGGATTATCACATAAGTGTCGGTGTCGATTCTCTATTTCTGAATCAATAGATTCTATCATAACCGATAATATGTCATCACAAATTTCATCATTCCTACATTGATACATTCAGAAATTAATAATATTGTGAGAAAAATTCCGTTAAGTCTGTGAATATTTACAAATTACTCTGCCTAGGTGGAGGACGTCGATATATCATAATGTGTATCTTTCTAACATTTTAGACTTTATCATTATAGCAACAAACAACTTCTAAATCATAACCGCACTTTATATTGCTATTTAAAATGTTAATATAGGTAATAAATTTAAAAATACCTAAACCATAATAGAAACCACGAAAGTTCAATTGCAAAACGAGTTAAAACAATTAGTCATGCTAATCTATAGATAAAAAAAATACATTGACATTCACAATTTGGTATAAGTAAACATATATATTAAGCTAATTAGAATTTAAAGCTTCGTTCTCGATAAAATTTTAGATATCGTCAAGATGTGACTGGGAAAATTATAAACAGGTTGATCACCCAGGAGATATTTTAAGATTTTTCTAAGATACTTTGAGTTTTGGAGCCGTCAGAACAGTACTTTATACCTTAACGTCGGATTTTGAAATGATACAGTCACTAAAGCTTTGTGTATATGGAGCTGCCAAAGGACTAGTGTAAACCATTGAAAATAAAGAAACGAAAGATTAAGAGATTTGGTGCGATTTTAGGGTTACCTTTTCAAGAAGAAGATGCATCGTTCGTCGATAGTGGTCGGAAAATGACGTGGAGCGGAGTGGTACACATCGAAGGAAACACAATCGATGTTGAAAATATACAATCGTACTTACCTTCGCCCTTCGACTTTTACTCGTTCGGATTTTCTTCTTCGTTATTTTACAATAGCGCATGCGGCTCGGATGGAGTCGTGATTTTCTTCGTAGTAACGTGGCTCGGACTCTACGATGACACAATTCGGAGCGTGATTTCGGTTTGGACGAGCACGGGATGAGCACGCGGATGAGCGGAAGAGGGTAAATCCGAAAAGAAATACATGATTTGATAATTTTGAAAATTATCTACTTGATTTCGATATTTTTCTACGTGGACAATACAATTTGATAAATAGCCGAATATATTATATATGCTCTTCCAATTTTTTTTTAAATGATTATTCTTTTATTACTCAAACGTAACCAAATCTATCTATCTATACCTTCTCTCTTAGCTTCACCTTTCTACTTCCTCGTCTTTGTCTCATCCTCGACTTGTCTAAGCAGTTAATTTTTGATTTTTTTGATTTTATTTTTTTTACCTTTTATTTAACTTTTATTTGTACGATTTGTCGTTTTCAGTGAAAAGGGCCTTAAGCCTCAGTGGTCGATATAACATGCAAAAGTCGGATTCAAATGAAGAATCACAAACAAAAGCTCAGAAAAGACATTCACGTGTGTTTATTCCAAAAGGTGGTAACGCAAGGCCCGAGTACTGATTCATTGCTTCTTCTTTCTTCTCTCTGTCGCACACAAACCACTCGTGGTATGAAAGGGCGATGCATAACTCATCCACGTAGACGAATTATTGCTTGCAAAAGTCCAAAAAATAGCTTCTGGTTGATCCTCGATGGGACTGTTGGAATGGGCAGATCCAGTGGTGTAACTAGCAATATTTTTAAAAATGTGGCGCAGATTTAACTTGTACAGTTACTAATTTCAAATAATACGTTTTCTTTTAGAAGATAATTAAAGAACTTGTCCAAATGAGTCGATTTTCATCGTTGTTTGATGAAAGCAAACTATTTTGATTTTACTAATTAAGAAGAGAAGAAAATGGAGGAAGCATGAAAATGATCGATTTATATATCTTCTGAAATTTTGATGATTTAAATTTTAATACCGTACCTTGGAAGTCATGCTCCTCCTCTTGAAACTTTAATAGATCTATTGCCAATCTCACTACTCATGATCATCTTCTTCATTTCCAAGTTGATTTTGGGGATTGCATTTGCCTCCGCCTTATAAAGAATCTCCAAGTGTCTCCTTTCCACTTCCTTTGTGTTCTATCATGATTCCGTAAAGGTTGAAATCTATTCTTATCAATCTGTTTCACAATTATTATGAGAGAGATAATTAATATAGTGATCAATAAATAAAGATCATCCGAATTGAAAATAAATTTAAACTTTCTTTTAAGTTGATCATTTTCTTATTAATAAATTTCGTATGCCTTAATCATCGCATCATTTCCGGAAAATCTTTGGATTCCCTTTCCGAGGTAAACAGGCTAAAATCGATTAAGCAATCTCGAGATCTATGGCTCGAGGGTTTCGAGTTTCGACTGTGAGACATTTCGAAAATCACATGCCATTTCTTGACTTTTTCTTTATTCTCCCGTCGATTAAGTAAATATTCAAAAATATAAATAAACGCACGCCGCCACAACAATTACCGACGACCACCAGCGGACGCCCCCCTGGCCCACCTCGATCCACTCAAATCTACGTCCTGCCGGCCACGTGAAACCGGGCCCCGCCAGTCCTCCGTCCTACGTGGCAATACCTGCCTTTTCCGCCAATGGTTGCCTCTCCCCCCACGTGATGCCTTGGCCCACTTCTCTCTCGGTTCCTTTTAAACCGAACCCTTCTCGATCACTCTCCTCGTCTTTCTTCCTTCCTTCTTTTCTTCCGCCTCCATGGCCGATCCTTCGGCTTCATCATCCTCCTCCTACCTTCTCATGGTCATTATCTCACTTTTCTTCTCCTTTTATTCTAAAAATATATATAATTTCAATCATAACATATATATATTCGTATTTTATATATATGTATATATATATTAATTTCAGGTGCAACACTTGATCGAGAAGTGCCTGCTCTTCCACCTGAACAAGGACGAGTGCGTCGAAGCCCTCTCGCAGCACGCCGACGTCAACCCCGTCATCACTTCCACAGGTGCGCCGTATGCACACGCATTTTTTGTTAATTAAAAAAAAACATCAAAAAGTAAGTTGAATATCATGAGAAGCAGTGTGGAGTGAGCTGGAGAAAGAGAACAAGGAGTTCTTCGAGGCGTACGGGAAGAACCGAGAGAAGAGCGTGACGGAGATGAGAAGGAAGCAGGTGATCCGAACCATGCTGACGTCGGCAATGCCTCCCTGTGACGTCAAAGAACTCGACCATAATTAGTATTTGTAAAAAAAAATTTAATGTTTTTCTTTTAATTTCTCATGTTGCTGATGTTTGTGGCATTGTAAAGGCAAAAGTTTAGCAGTAGCAGTAGTGTTGGGTTGTGCATTGTGAGCTATGCAATGTGGTGGTTGCCAAAAGGGTTGTGAGTATGGCTTTTGAAACTGGCCGCTTGGTACTGTAGGATCGATCGAAAATTTGACTCGACCGGAGGAGTGTTCGGATGAATCGAGTATCGCATATCAATTCGAATGGAGCATAATCAATAGATAAATTGGCATAATGAGGATAAACATGACTCGACGACGACGACGATCCAAACATGTTCATGATGTACAACAACACGCTTATATATCCAAGTCATCGTCTGGATCCTCATCTGAATCGGGCTGTTCCTCGTCTGAATCCCGCAAGTAATGTATTTCGCCTTTCCCAGGAGCAACCTGAGTGTCTGATATCACAGGCGTAGCAGATGGCTGGCTGATGCTGTCGGAGAGAGAACTCCGGCCATCATAAATCAGTATTTCCTCGCCATTGCCTATGGCAAACACATGTGTCGAATGCATCGGCTTATAACGACTTTAGAACAATAGCTTCCAGGATGAGATTTATACCTTGATGTTCGTAGGGAAGAACAACTTTTGCCCTTTCGATGCGTTCTTGTTCCGATAACTGAAGATTGAATTGTACCTATCGAAGAAGGGATGAACAATTTATCTCGAAAACAATCGAGCCTGCACACAGAAGCTTCGATGAAACACGAATAGTGGTAACCTTTGGCAAAAGGCTTTTTGCGACATTAGAATTTTGAGCACCAGCTGCTGTAAACTCAACACCAACTCGATATAAATGTAGTTCTTCTGCCTGGGAATTGATCGACTAAAGACATACTTCTACAAGGGGGAAAAAGGGAATAAAACATCAAAAACAGATTGGCACTTACGAGCAGCTTCACTTTCCCATTTCGACGCTTAAGGCGCACATGAAATTTTGCTTTATCGGAGTTCTTCCCGAGCCATACCAAGTTTTGTTGGCTTGTTTGTTCATCGGCGCACTGCGCTATCGGCTGTAAACTAGCAACCATAGTAGACACATATTCAAGGGCTGTGGAGACCCTTTGTTCATGGAGGTCTGAATGGATCAACCAAATGATACCGGATGTTTGATCTACAATTCAGAAATGAAGTTGCTTGTGATTTTTGATCGATAGGTGGAATGAAACAAGAGATTTCTCATCCTCAAGTTACTCTACGTAATAAGCAAGAAAGAAGGGAAAATGTTACAATACCATTGCTGCGAAGCTTATTAAGTAGGCCGGCGACCGTTGGTAATGAAGTGTATCGCAACAAACTACTAACCTGAAAATGGTCAGCTGAAAGACTGATCGACGGAAGGAGAAAGAATACCAATTCAAACTAGTAGCATGAAGCAATGACATCGATCGGGAGAAGAATCTAATGTGCATTTGGCGGATTAAATGAAATTGACTATTGATGATCATGTTTAAAGAATAGACTGACTATACAGGGAATAGATAAAACAAAGTATACCTTCCTTCAGTTCATGAAATGGAATAAAAGGAGAATATTTCTTATATTGGGTTCATACGAATATTATAAGGAATAAACAAAAATAGTTTTTACGACGATAAAATATGGTAGAAAATCAAAACCACATCCTTTTTTTTCCAATCATATTATCAAAAGGGCACCACATAGCTCTCATCCATAATTTAATTCCCAAACTACCTTTCAGCATTCTGCATTGGAATTGTTTTGCACAAAACAACACTATCTTGGAGCTACACTATCTTAGAGTTGCTTCCACTACCTTGGAGCTACTTTGTAAAGCCGAGTCAAAATAGCTTCAAGGTGAAATTTTGACCTAGTTTTGGCCAAAACACCATGAAGGTGATGTTGTTTAATACAAAAATAATTTCTAGATGGATCAAAACAGAGATATTTTGAGCAGAAAAAGATAAATGAAACTCTGTTCTAATAATTTATAAAAGATGGATGTCCTTTTGATAATATAGATAAATAAGGATATTCTTTTAAGTTTTGTCTAAAATATATTGATACATGAAATATTTTATTTAAAAGACTCATCTGGTCCAACTAGCCCAATGTCTCGATCAATTTATTTAGCACTCTAGCCAAAAGAATTCGATCGTCTTGATTATTCGACTTACCAACCAACCCATCTAACTAACTTGAATTTTTCGATTTCATGCACAATTTAGCCTTTACCATTGACCCACTTGGACACTTAGCTTGACCGACTCGTCTATACCATCTAAGCCACTTGACTTGATCGACTACTTGGCTCGATTGGTTCAATCTAATCATTTATAATATATTATTTTTTGAGAGGGTCAGATAAAGTAAGAATAGAATGCACAAGAAATAGTTATTCCTAGATAGAATAGAGGAACACGAATAAATATTCCTTGTGAATAAGGAATCATAATATATGCAATTACTTAACTTCAAAAGGAACCAAATGCAACATAAATGATTATATTTCTGGTAGTAATGAAGTTTGATCACTGAAACAGTTTTGATTACAAGGTCAGATTGGCTCGTAAAATTTTTCAACACTGAGATCGATTATTCTTCAATGGAATAAGACTACTGCATACCAGATCAATGGCGACTGCAAACCGAGACTTGTCTTGCCCAACACACTCTGTCAATAGATATAGCAATGTCGATGTAAGAAAGCACTAAGAACATTGCAGGAAGTTGCAACAAGTCCACTGTATGAAGTACCTTTTCCAAGGTCGAGAATTGAAGTCAACAACTTGTTAGTGTCCCTCGCATCGCTGAAAGCGGCGACATTTGCCTTCGCTGGAAGGTTTTGAGCAGTATTCAATGGCGGAACTCGCTTCTTCCAACCAAGAGGGTCGGAGTAGCAGTCCAAAATCCGAACGCTGCCACATCGTTCCAGAGCAAAGTTTCAAGTCACATTACGAAGCCAAGCAGCAAGAACAGAGAAAGGAAAGGCCTTCCGCAAGCACACCTACCGTTTATCCACATGCTGTGCGTCTACTCCCTTGCTCCTCAGCAACTCCAAGTAGAAATCAGGGCTTCGATTGAAAGCGACGAGCACCAAGCCGCTGCCGCAAACAATCCGTAAAATCAGTGACCGACAATGAAAAATCCAAAAAAAGATTGAACTTTTTTCTCGAGAAGCAGCGCTAACCGTGCTTGAGATTTACCGGCGGCGATTTGGGAAGCGAGGCTGGCGAGGAAGTGATCGAAGACAGTGGAACCGAGAGGGGAAGCGAGGGAGTCCTCGATCGTCAGGGCCGGAGCGTGTTCGCCTTCCAAGCATCCGTCCCTCAGCGATCTGGAGATCGATTCTGCCATTTCAGCAAAGAAGGAAGCGTAAACCCTAGTGTGCTGAAATATATACCCACCCAAATTTGAGTCGAACCGAACCAGAATCCTGTCTTGCTCAATTCGCAGGCGCTTCCATGGGAAGCCCTATTCCCATTCGATGGTTCGAGAGCGAACCTTCTCCTCGCCGCTCGATGCCAAATGAATGGCCTGATCGTATGCTTTCCTAGATTATGGGAGCTTTCCTGCGAGATGAACTCCCAGTATTTAGATTTCAGCGACACGGATGAGAGCCATGAATTCTTCCGTGAAGACGCTCGAAAGATTGCCTCTTTTCCCCTTCCCGGCCGTCAAGCGGATCACTAACAGGTCTGTTCTCTTAAATCAAATCTCTCTGTTTCTCCCCTTCCTCTTCTCTTCAGCTTTCTTTAAAAGGAAATCTTTGGCGTAGTTTCTCATTACTATGAGGAATAAACAACAATCTTTGTGCTGTTCTTACAAAATCGACAATTTGGGGGCATGCCCATCTTCTTTTTCGTCTATTTTACATGCAATTGAGCATTTGCAAAATCGGAGTTTTGCGAAGATAAACTAGAATCTATTGTTTCAGGTGTGCTGAGATAAACAGCTTCGGTTCGGTGTCTCAGAGGAAGAGTAGTTTCGCTGGAGCAATCTGGAGCAGGATGTCGCAAAGCCTGGAACGGTGTGAAGGCAAGGCAGGGGTTGTTCTTCCTGCAACAGATGCTCACGTTGAAGAAGCAATTGAGGCAATCAAAGCTGAGCAAGTTATTGCAGTGCCCACGGATACTCTGTATGGATTCGCATGTGATGCTTGGTAAGCAGAACGAGGCTCGTACCCCTCTTTGTACTGCAGAGAGTTCATTTAGTATTTCTAGTTCATTTGTTTGCCTGGTAATTTTTAGTTCTTGAAATATACCTGATTTTTCTCATATTTTGATGATTTTCTATATGTTTGTCTTCATTTATGTGTTGAAATTTCTCAAAGTTGAACTTGAACCAGGAAAAGGGGAATACACAATGTATATATTGCCAACGAAATAATTTCAAATATTACTATTAACCTGGAGGCTAATTAAGGAGAGAATCTATGACATTTTTTTTTAAAGCTGCAGTTAAATAATGAATGAGAGAATGAAAATGACGTGATGATGAAGGCCAAAGGACTACCACTTCATTGGAAGGGAAATACTGTGTTAGTGATAGGAGAGTGATAATTTACATATGAATTATCGGTAGTGTATTGATGCTTCTCTTTTAGTCAGTATCAACCAACAGTTACTTGGAACATTAAGAATTGTTCTTGATGCCAAATATATAAAGATGCCACTTTAAAAACAGTCAAGGATTTAAGGGTGCAAGATTCTGCTTTGGTGTGTTAAATGTCATCTATTTGATGAGATGAACATCATCTTGTGCACGGGAGAGATGGATTTTTGCAGTTTGTTGGCTGATTTAGATATGTTTAGTCCATCATTTAAGTCGTGTTCATCTTGTTTCTTTGGATGGAAACATAAGTAGCAAATAATATCACTGGTTCATTTGTGTTTATTAGATGCTTAAATTCTGTTCATTTCTGTCCAATTAGGGTATAAAGGAAATAGAAGATTCAGATGGAATTCCCTCATTTCTATTCCTTATTTGCTTCGTAATAAAAACAAAATAGAAGGTTTTACTTCTTCCTTTCCCCTCCTATTTCTTACTCAAGTACATTATGTATATAACAAGTTTTGGAATACCATTTTGAGTTGGGGTTTTGGTCCCTAGTTGGAACCCTATTGTGTCTGTGTTGCATTAGCGCATGCAGACATGCTATGCTAAGTCTGGCTCTATTGGTTGTTCCTGGAAGAGACCATCAGGGAAGCCTAGCCCTCTCATCAAACTCCCTTTGCTTGCTCGTCAGTAGGCAGAAAATAAGTTTCACCTGTGTCGACCAACTCAGAAAAGTTTTAACACAATGGTGTATACTACTAAAGAAGCTCATGGGTAGTCAACTTGTGAAGCTCTTCAGCATAATGGTCACTCGATTGTATCACAAATTACTCTGTTAAAACTGTTTTTCCTAAATGTCTTTTTTATGTTTTAATTTCTTCAGTATACATTTTGACCTTTGAAATTTCATTATTGTCAGCTCTTCAGAAGCAGTTAATAGAATATATGAGATCAAAGGACGTAAGCAGACAAGTCCTCTAGCAATTTCTCTTGGCGATGTATCCGATATATCCCGCTTTGCCATTGTGGACCACCTACCTCATGGTTTGCTTTATAGCCTCCTTCCTGGACCTGTCACTCTTGTTCTTAAGCGAGGTATGCCTAATTTTGGCACTTTACGTCCACTAGGACATGATCCAGCCTTCTCCTGTCGAATCCTTTTCTGTTTTCTCAGGTGATTCTAGCATTTTGGAGAAGTCTCTAAATCCCGGTTTAGACAGTATCGGTGTTCGTGTGCCAGACTTCGAGTTTATCAGAAGCATTGCTCGTGGTTCCGGAAGTGCTCTAGCTCTCACAAGCGCCAATCTTAGCGGACAACCCAGCAGTGTTAACATCAAAGATTTCGAGAACCTTTGGCAACATTGTGCCTGCATTTACGATGGTGGTGTTCTTCCTTCAGGCCGTGCCGGTTCAACAGTCGTAGATCTTACCAACCCAGGATCGTTCAGGATTCTGAGACCCGGAAGGTAAAAGATTATAAGCAGATTTGACCATGAAACTTCATACAACAACAAGAACAAGTTACAAATTTTCTCCTTTTGTTTAAGAAAATTCTGTCAGTTTGCTGATTGAAGTGTCTCAAAATGCAGCGCAAGACCAGAAACTACTTCAATTCTGGAGAAGTTTGGATTAGAAGAAGTTCCCTGATGAAATGAGATTATGGTGGCCATGAAGGGTTCCCTTAGAGCAGCTTATTTGTAACTTTAACTCTTCAGCATGTATTTTGTGTGTGAGAGAAGCAGCACTGAATTTGTATTTTAAGCCTTTTGAAGTATTGTATTTTTCAGATTAAGCCATTGAGAAACTGCTCGATGTATCTGCTTTGTAGTTTTTGTTCTATTCCATTTTATCCCATTAATTCCATTCATTTGAGATGTGGTTTCAGAGATGATACCGGGAAAAACTAATTTATGATTAGACAAATAAATTGGATCTACCACGTCATCTATCATGTCAGACGTCACGCGTCTCGGCTCGGACATAATTATGTCAGACGTCCCGCGTTTCGATCTGGACTTCTATCATATCAGACGCCTTGCATCTCAGCTCGGACTCCTATTATGCTGAATGTTTTTCGCTTCATCCACCCTACATCTCGGCAAAGACACGTCATCTCTGACATACGACTTCTCCATATAAGTTATCTTATTCGAACAAAGGAGAAGGCGGTTATTTCGTACCCACAAGTTGACCTGGCGATCCTCATCATCATCTCTCTCCGACAAAAAGGCAAACCCCTCTGTCAAGGTTCAGATGGATGTCTGCAGATAATTAAGATTTGTCTCTTGTATTAATTGCAATTCACGGCAAAAGCGATTGTCTCCATCGGATTTCGGAGGGATGGTTGCGATTAATTAGGATTTGTCTCCTATCAACCGCCGATGGACATTAATTGCGCCACGCTGCGCTCACTACGATTTAGAGTAATAATCGTGGTGTACGTCTCTCCGAGGTCATATCACCTTCACGGCAAGATCCATTGGCGCTGAGCTCCTCTATATATATGGCTTTCCCGAGAGGAGGAGGCAGTTCGCACACTCAATTCCACTTCTCTATTTTCTTCCCTTCTTCGCATTACTAATTTTACGCCTTAGCGTCGGAGGGCCTTGCAGAGATCTCTCTCGCACCCTTGACCGCTTGTTATCTGGCGGGACCTTCACTTGGCTCGATTTCTATCATTCGGCTTGGCTATCCAGTGAAGGCGGCGCTCGGCTATTCTCAACCTTTCTTCACATCCCCTTCTCACAAGAGTTGTCGGCTCTTCTTGTGTTCCATCGGGACATCTCACCATCATCGCTCGACAGGCAACAAGAGACTTTTTCTAAGAGAATATAGGAAATAAAACAATATTTAGAAGAAATAACCTGAATTCCTATTACACAAAACAACTTATATTGGAGCAAAAAGAGTTTTATGTATTTAAATTAAAAATAGATTATTAAAAATGAGATAAAGTTGTTATAGTTTAAAAATAAAAAGTTTGTGATATTTTGATTATTCAATTCCCAACCCGCCCCCTTAATAATTATTTTATTATCTTGATATCTTTCTTTTCTTATATCGTGAAGAAAATAAAATATAGTTAATGAAGAAAAAAAAATTATTAATTAAAAAATCAGAAGCCATAAAATTAAAAGGTATATTTTATATTGGATAAAAATTAAAAAGGCATTCCTTATTTTTATTATTGTCAAGAAGGAACTTAATTTTAAAAAAAAAAAAAAAATGTCACTGTATCTTAATTATTTTTTTATTTCATCATTGTAATGGCCATAATTGATAACTTCTTGCTCAAAATTATTATATCAATATACTTTTCCTATTTTAGTTAAATTATTCTAACTTAATTAATATCCCACAATTTCGTCAAAATTATTTTAATACTTATTACTATAGCTAGAATAGGAATATTCTTCTGTTAAAAAAATATAATTATATATATATATATATATATATATATATATATATATATATAACGATACGCCTCCGTCGGATTAAATATAATTCGATCGGAATCCGACTGATCGCGATCGAGTATACCGGACGGCCCGCTTAGCGTCGGCCGTCGACGTCGGATTTCGATCGCAATTCGGCCGAAATCCGGCCCGATAACGGCCGACAGTGGTCACGCCACTGTCGACCGCGTGTTTTGGTCGTTTCTGGCCGGTTTGCGCCGGATTCTGGTCGCTAATCGATCGAAATCCGAGCTCTGTCGGACCGTCGGCGAGTCGGGCGTCAATCGCGCCCGGTCCGACGGTCGGCAGTGGCCGGAAGGCACGGCGGCGTCGGTGTCGCGTGGAGCGCACCTACGCGTAGGGTAAGGTACGTAGCGTAACTTTTCTCTATATGGAAAATGATACGTTGCATAACGATACGTCGCGCGCCCGTGCGCTCCACACGACACCGATGCCGCTGCCGTCGTCGCGCGCCGCATCGTCCGGCCGCCGGACCGGGCGTGATCGACGCCCGACTCGTCGACGGTCCAACGGGGCTCGGATTTCGACAGGTTAGTGGCCGGAATCCGGTGCAAACCGCCCGAAAACGATCGAAACTTGCAGCCGGCAATGGCTGCGCTACTGTCGGTCGCGATCGAGCCGGAATCCGGCGCCAGACGGATCGGCGTCAGCTACCGGCCCGTCCGGTATACTCGGCCGGCCATATTCGGCCGTCGACCAGCCGAATTGCGGCCGAAATCGACAATGGCGTCGGTGTCGCATGGAGCGCACGGGCGCGCGGAGGGTAAGGTACGTAGCGTAACTTTTCTCTGTATGGAAAATGATACGCTGCGTAACGATACGTCGCGCGCCCGTGCGCTCCACGCGACATCGACGCCGCTGCGTCGTCCGGCCACCGTCGCCCACTGCACCGGGCGCGATCGATGCCCAACTCATCTGCGGTCGTGAGTTTCTGATTCTGTCGATTAGGTGGAATCCGCAAACCGACCGGAACGCATCGAACTCACCCAATGGGCGCGACCATCGCTAAGCGAGATCGTCCGATTGAATTAAGTAGAAATCGGCCGACGAACTGCACGGTTGTCGGTCCGTCCAAGATACCACGGTCGGATTCGGATTGCCCGTCGGCCGGCCGGATCGTGGCCAAAATCGGCCGCCAGAATCAGGCGGCCGATTTCAGCCGTCATTGGGCCGACCGCGTGTTTCGGTCGTTTCCGATCTGTTTGCACCGGATTCTGACCGCTAACCGGTCGGAATCCAACCTCCGTCGGACCTCCGGCGAGTCGGGCGTCGTTCGCGCCCGGTCCGACGGTCGGACGACACAGCAGCGATGGCGATAGCGATGTCGATGTCGCGTGGAGCGCACGAGCACATAGGGTAAAATACGTAGCGTAACTTTTCTATATATATATATATGTATATAAAAGACATCGCCGTAATAAAAATGATGTGTGTATTTTATTTTTTACCCTTTTATATTCTTCCTTTTCTGAACGATAAAATTAAAAGACTAGAATTTTAAAGAAAAACACCTGATTTCGATCTTTCTCAATCTCCAAGCTCACCTGATTTCGATTTTTATATTGGATAAAAATTAAAAAGCCATTCCCTATGATTTTTATTATTATTGCTGAAAAGACGCTCAATTTTTTAAAAATAAAATGTCACTTTATCTTATTTTTTTATTTTAGCATAACAACCATAATTGTCAACTTAGAATAAATTTGCTTTAACTCGCTCCAAATTATTACATCAATATACTTTTAAGTTTTAATTAACTTAATTAAAATTATTCTAACTTAATTAATATCGCTACAATTTCATCAAAATTGTTTTAATTATTATTATAATAATATTGAAATAGGAATATTCTTCGGTTAAAAAAACAGTAAATTTAGACTAAAATCCATCTGCCCATGTTTATATTTGGATTCAGTCCCTATGTATTTTTTTTTAGGATTTGATATCTGACAACCATCCAAATCTTAGTTTTAACTCTCTATAAGGTTGAAATTCCATTTTTACCCTTATTATTTATATTATTTTGATTAAATTTCTTTTACCCATCTTCTCCCACCGATTCAATTTCTTCCAACAATCCATCTTCTTCTCTCCCCCAACGGAAACTCTCGGTTGATCCCGACACTCTCCTACCTTGACCATTAGCGATCTACGGCAGCAAATGTGATAACATCGATTTTCTTCCCAACAAGTCATTATCTTCCCTCTCCCAATCTGCAGAACCCTAAACCCTCGGTTCATCCTCCACTTGACCAAATCATTTGCCCACCCCCTTGAAAATCATTGTCTCCCTAATTTCAACCATTAGCGACCCACTGCAGCAAACAAATACAATAAGAGCAAGCAAGTGCGCAAAAAAAATTAAACAAGGTAAATATACTTGATTACATACAATATTGGATAAATTTTTTATGATAATTACATAAATTTTTTTATTGATACAAAGAGTATCTAATTTGAGTCAATATGTATTTGAATTTTTGCCTAAAATATTCGATTTGATTTTGGGGATGTAAAGAAATTATACCTTGAAGTTAATAATAGTGACTTTTGTTTGACGTTCATGAAGTAAAAATATGATACCTAATGTGAGTTAATAAGTACTTATTTTGGCTCCAAATTATTTTACTTAAAATTCAGCCCCTATGTAATATATTTTGTGAATTGGTATATATACCTAAATTTTATCAATAGTAACTTCATGGGATATGTCACTAAAAATTTCATTAATTTTCATAGCCTTTGTTAACTTTTCCTTTCAAATTCTAATGTTTTGAATTTTAATGGCAACCTATTCCATTTAAATTGGTTAGATTAACATATAAAAAAATTTGATTATGATTTTTTGAAGTTCAATGTTTGTTTGTTGAAGATGATGTTGTAGAAAGCATGATAAATTTTTAATTTTTCAGATATTCCATGGTCATTGTATTGATGGAAGTTGGATCTGAGAGTGCTAATTTTTCATTTAGTGGAAGTTGTTGTTATGTCAATGATATTTATTTAATTTCAATTCCTAATGGTGCAACTCTAATAGAGATATTCTAGAGTCTAAAGTGAAAATGTGATGCTATTAATCCCCAGTTAACGATATTGCAATACATAGCACCACATGAGAAGATTGCAGTAACATTGAACGAAGATGATGACGTCAGAAATATGATAAATCTTCATAGTTGTCTGAAATTGAATATAATCAAATTGAGAGCAGCTCCAAAAGATGATCAGAGTCGGGTTAACATAAATATTGAAAGGTAATTTTTATTTGTAATGTTGTTTTGGTTTGAGTGCAAGATTCAGAATTTGCAATGTTCATATATTTTTTTGTACTAGTTATTTTTTTTTTGCAGCACATGACTATTATTTTTCATTATTGATTGTGTATATTAGTTAGTTAATAATTTTAAAATATCTATTATAATTTATATTGCAAGTTCAATTGTCATTAATTGAAAATTAAGTTGGTTGCTAATGTATTGTTTTGACTTGTATTAAAATGGTAAGGTTTGATTTTGATGATGAAGTTTGTTCGAACGGAGGCAATGAGCTTGAAGTTTGCACTATAAATAATTCTATTGATTCTTGGATGCATTGCATATCTTATGAAGGCCAAACATTTAAAGATGCTACAGAGTTCAGGATTTGTCTTAAAAACTATGCTATTGCTACTAGACGATCATTTTCTTATAAGAAAAATAATAGTGATAAGATCATAGTTGTTTGCAGCAAAGAAAATTGTGAGTGGAGAATTTATGCCTCCAAATATAAATCAGACAATTTATTCGGCATAAGAAAATGCAACTTAATCCATAGTTGTGAGGATGATAATTTGAGGACTAGAGGTCATCCTAAAGCTGATTCAACTTGGGTAGCTAATGTGGTGAAGGAGAAGTTAAGGGGAGAGACATCATATCGTCCATGTACAATGATGAAGGACATTCAACGAGATTATGGAGTAGAACTTGAGTATCATAAAGTTTGGGCATGCAAAGAAATGACAATGTATGATATTCATGGGATTGATAAGGGGTCATATGATAAGTTGCGATGGTATTGTCATGCTGTCAAAGAAACAAATTCGGGGAGTTATGCTGAATGTGAAATTGATCTGATGACAAATAAATTTAGATGATTGTTCATATGTTTTCATGCATGTCTTATTGGTTTTATTAGTGGTTGTCGTCTATTAATTTATTTGGATGGAACTCACATTAAGAACAAGTACAAAGGATGTCTATTAGTCGTTGTGGCTAAGGATGCAAATGATGATATTTTTACACTGGCGTATGCAGTTGTGGATGCAGAAAATGATTCTAATTGATAATGATTTTGCTACTAGTTAAAACATGTCTTGGCTTCCCAATACATCATGGTATTCCGTAACTATACCTTTTTCTCTGACCGACATCTTGGATTGATCAAGGCTATTCAATTTGTGTTCCCTGATAGTCACCATGCTTATTGTCTGAGACATCTGGTCGATAACTTTGCCAAGCAGGTGCGTCATATGTTGTTTTACCAATATGTTAGTCATTTATTTTTGTTTATTTTCTATCAACTGATTATTATATAGATATATTTTTTAAATTTTATTCTTGTAGGTATTGCGTAAATACCCTTTCCATAATAAAAAACATTGGTCTTCTGTTTTGAAGAAAGCTGCATACGCCCCATCAAGATATGAGTTTACTCAACATATGTTAAGTATAACTAATTTGATACCACTTGCCCAGAGTTTCTTGTGAACTCGTCCCCTGAAAATTGGGTCAATGCTCTGTTTATGGGTGATCGATGAGGTGTCATTAATAATAATATTACTGAAAGCTGGAACAATTGGATAAAACCTGCTCGCTATCTACCTATTGTGGTTGTGGTAGATAATATATGCATTCAAATTATGACCATGATGCACCAAAGGCGAGAAAAAATATTGGAGATGACATAAGAACTAAGTCCAAAAAAGGAGAAGGAAATGTCAGTTGCATATAGTAAATCTCGAACCTTAAAGGTGCACAAGTCTTGTGGAGTTCGGTTTGAAGTCATAAATGGGGATAAAAATTTTGCAGTGGATTTGAATTCATGCCATTGTTCTTGTTGAGTTTGGCAAATCTATAGACTACCATGCAAGCATGCTTGCTCTTGCATAGAATCAAAATCCATGTCGGTTTATCAATTCTATGATGGATATTTTAAGATAGACATGTACTGCCAAACTTACAAAGGAATTAATAATCTCATTCCAACATTTGACATGTATGAGGGTTATCTCGACTACAACTCGTAGCCAACCAGGACGTAGAAGGACTAAGCGGATATCTTCTCAAGTTGAACAACGTGTGGGAGATGTCATGGGCGAGAGCATAATAGATGAACATGCAAAGAACCAGTGCCATAATTGGTATGAGTCACATAGACATTAATACTATATCGTTTCATATAATTAAACTAATTATGTCGTATTGTTTGTTATTTATTTTCAAAATGTCATACTAACATCTTATTTTTTTTGTTTTAATTTCTTGCATGCATAAGCAATTGCTAAACCAAGGAAGCAGTTCTGAAGGTTGTTAAAAAATATCTACAAGATCTAGTGATATTTTGTGATTTGTATTAAACAAAACTAGTGTTGGTATAAAACTTTGTTACTTATATATAAGACTTTAATGATCCATTTACGTGGTTAAAAGTGATTAAAAGTAGTTAAAAGTTGGATGTTGGTTATGTAATTGCAACTGAGAGATGCTTTATGAAGTGATTTATACATTAATCATTAAACTGTTGTGTTTAATGGTAGTTTCATATATGTTGTTATATGTTATGGTTTCATACAACTACAAATGCACCTTGACAAATTTTTCCCAGAAATGTTTGAAAAAGTATTCAATTTTAGGCTCTCGGAACTTAATTTACCTCAAGTGATATCTAATTTTATGATTATTTGAAAAATACTCAATTATTTAATTTTTAAAAGAAATATGTTCTCCACTCACCATAGAATATAAGTACTTATTTGACATTCATAAAATAAATAATAGGATACCTAAAGTGATATAATAAATACCTAATTTTTATCAAGTGATATTTATTAAGGCCCTTTAACTACTTAAATTCGGTTAAAAAACTACACTTGAAATAAGTCATTCATCAAATAAACCATAGGATATCTAAAGTGATACAACGAGTATGTAATTTTTATTAAGTTCTACTTGACGTGACCCCTTAAACACTTAAATAATAATAACACACCTAAAGTGATACAACAAATACCTAATTTTCATCAAGTGATACTTGTTATGACTCTTTAACTACTCGAATTCGATTAAAAAACTACACTTGAAATTTAATCTTGAATGACTTATTTGACATTCATCAAATAAATTATAAGATATCTAAAGTGATACAATGAGTATCTAATTTTTATCAAGTGCTACTTGACGTGACCCCTTAAACACTTAAATAATAATAGAATACCTAAAGTGATACAATGAGTACCTAATTTTTATCAAATGATACTTATTATGGCCCTTTAGCTACTCGATTCAGTTAAAAAACTACACTTAGAATTTAATCTTGAATGACTTATTTGACATTCATCAAATAAATCATAGGATATCTAAAGTGATACAACGAGTATGTAATTTTTATCAAGTGCTACTTGACGTGACCCCTTAAACACTTAAATAACAATAGCAAATCTACAGTGATACAACAAATACCTAATTTTCATCAAGTAATACTTGTTATGGCCCTTTAACTACTCGGATTCGGTTAAAAAACTACACTTGAAATTTAATCTTGAATAACTTATTTGACATTCATCAAATAAATTATATAATATCTAAAGTGATACAACGAGTATCTAATTTTTATCAAGTGCTACTTGACGTGACCCCTTAAACACTAAATAATAATAGAATACCTAAAGTGATACAACGAGTACCTAATTTTTATCGAGTGATACTTGTTATGGTCCTTTAACTACTCGATTCGGTTAAAAAACTACACTTAGAATTTAATCTTGAATGACTATTTGATATTCATCAAATAAACTATAGGATATCTAAAGTGATACAACGAATATCTAATTTTATCAAGTGATACTTGATATGACCCCTTAAACAATTAAATAACAATAGAATACTTAAAGTGATACAAAAAATATTTAATTTTTATCAAGTGATACTTGTTATATCCCTTTAACTACTCGAATTCGATTAAAAAATTACACTTAGAATTTAATTTTGAATGACTTATTTGACATTCATCAAATAAACCATAAGATATCTAAAGTGATACAATGAGTATCTAATTTTTATCAAGTGCTACTTGACGTGACCCCTTAAACACTTAAATAATAATAGAATACCTAAAGTGATATAATAAGTATCTAATTTTTATCAAGTGATACTTGTTATGACCCTTTAGCTACTCGATTCGGTTAAAAAACTACACTTAGAATTTAATCTTGAATGACTTATTTGACATTCATCAAATAAATCATAGGATATCTAAAGTGATACAACGAGTATATAATTTTTATCAAGTGCTACTTGACGTGACCCCTTAAATACTTAAATAATAATAGCATACCTAAAGTGATACAACAAATACCTAATTTTCATTAAGTAATACTTGTTATGACCCTTTAACTACTCGAATTTGGTTAAAAAATTACACTTGAAATTTAATCTTAAATGACTTATTTGACATTCATCAAATAAATTATAGGATATCTAAAGTGATACAACGAGTATTTAATTTTTATCAAGTGCTACTTGACATAACCCCTTAAATACTAAATAATAATAGAATACCTAAAGTGATACAACGAGTATCTAATTTTTATCAAGTGATACTTGTTATGGCCCTTTAACTACTCGATTCGGTTAAAAAACTACACTTAGAATTTAATCTCGAATAACTATTTGGCATTCATCAAATAAACTATAGGATATCTATAGTGATACAACGAACAAGTGGTACTTGACGTGACCCCTTAAACACTTAAATAATAATAGAATACCTAAAGTGATACAATAAGTATCTAATTTTTATCAAGTGATACTTGTTATGACCCTTTAGCTACTCGATTCGGTTAAAAAACTACACTTAGAATTTAATCTTGAATGACTTATTTGGCATTCATCAAATAAATCATAGGATATCTAAAGTGATACAACGAGTATGTAATTTTTATCAAGTGCTACTTGACGTGACCCCTTAAACACTTAAATAATAATAGCATACATTAAGTGATACAGCAAATACCTAATTTTCATTAAGTAATACTTGTTATGACCCTTTAACTACTCGAATTCGGTTAAAAAATTACACTTGAAATTTAATTTTGAATGACTTATTTGACATTCATCAAATAAATTATAGAATATCTAAAGTGATACAACGAGTATTTAATTTTTATCAAGTGCTACTACCCCTTAAATACTAAATAATAATAGAATACCTAAAGTGATACAACGAGTATCTAATTTTTATCAAGTGATACTTGTTATGACCCTTTAACTACTCGATTCGGTTAAAAAACTACACTTAGAATTTAATCTTGAATGACTATTTGACATTCATCAAATAAACTATAGGATATCTATAGTGATACAACGAACAAGTGGTATTTGATGTGACCCCTTAAACAATTAAATAACAACAGAATACTTAAAGTGATACAAAAAAATATCTAATTTTTATCAAGTGATGCTTGTGTTATCCCTTTAACTACTCGAATTCGGTTAAAAAACTACACTTAGAATTTAATCTTGAATGACTTATTTGACATTCATCAAATAAATCATAGGATATCTAAAGTGATACAACGAGTATATAATTTTTATCAAGTGCTACTTGACGTGACCGCTTAAACACTTAAATAACAATAACACACCTAAAGTGATACAACAAATACATAATTTTCATCAAGTGATACTTGTTATGACCCTTTAACTACTCAAATTCGGTTAAAAAACTACACTTGGAATTTAATATTGAATTTGATATGTAATTCGATATCGTACTTATTTGTATTCATCTATAATATTTATTGGTAATCATCCACAATACGTAATTCGATATCATACTTATGAATATTCATTTATAATACTCGTTAGATAATACTCGTTAGTATTCATTCACAATACTTATTAGAAAAGCTCAAGTATTCCACCCTTCACAATAAATGTTATTCTGGATACAGGCGCCATCACATGTTGTATTAATCAAGACTCAGTACCAAAGGCAGCCTTGGAGGAAAATCCTTTTGTGGTTCACTTCAGTAGCATTACGTCTAAAGCAACAGCAAACATGAAGCTCAAAGGAGGAAAGATGATCATTGGGGAAAATAGTTTTAGAATTCCTTATACCTATGTGTTTCCTATGAGGCTCGGAGAAAATATCTAGATGATACTGGGTTGTAATTTTATACGAGCAATGCAAAGAGGAGTCAGGATTGAAGGTAACTCGGTAACCTTTTATAAAAATCTGACAACCATAGATACTCTGTTGTTTGCCCCTGCTGCAGCTGCAATTGAAGAATTAGAGCTTGAAGAAAATAATTATATTCATATTCAGGATATGGTGCATTATTCGACAGGAATCACACAACAAAAATTCCGAGATAAATTCCAAGGGGTGTTAGCAGAGTTAAAAGCTCAAGGGTTCATCGGAGAAGATCCCCTAAAACACTAGACCAAAAATCAGGTACTCTGCAAACTAGAAAGAGAAGGCTCAAGTATTCATTCTCGGGAAAAAGTATGAGAAGGCTCATACTCAAGTATAGAGTCTTGTACTTGGAAGAACCGAGTACAAGAGACTCGAAATTAGGAGTGTCGAGTACAAAAGCACAAGTAATGCTGGGTACTCAATTAGTCGGAGAAGACAGTATGTTTGCTGGACAATGGTACTCGACCAAGGTTCCTCGTACTCAGGAAATTAGTGGGATGCCTATAGAAGCATCTGGTCGAGTACGGAAACCCAAGATCTGAGTACGAGAGAATCAAATTTGGGAGTGTTGAGTACAAATGTTCCAGACAATGAAATAAACAAAATATAATACCTAAATTATTTTTAAAAATACTAAATTTTAGTCAATGGATACTTATTTTGGCTCATTAAATACTCTGATTCAATTATTGAATGACTTTAATTTGTTTGTAGGATTCATGAAATAAACCTAAATATTAGTCAACCAATACTTGTTTTGACCCCTTAAATATACATTGAAGTTAATATTAGTGACTTTTGTTTGACATTCATGAAGTAAAAATATGATATATAAATTGTTAAAAATGATCCCTAATTTTAATTAATGGATACTTATTTTATCCCATTAAATACCCTGATTCGATTATTGTGTGTGTGATTCGTGAAATAAAAATATAATACCTAAATAGGTATAAGAAATACTTAATATTAATCAATTGGTACTTATTTTAGCCCCTTAAATATTAAAAAATTCGGCATGATCTTAACACGCGAATAACATAC
This sequence comes from Wurfbainia villosa, assembly GCA_025175895.1. Taxonomy (NCBI): domain Eukaryota; kingdom Viridiplantae; phylum Streptophyta; class Magnoliopsida; order Zingiberales; family Zingiberaceae; genus Wurfbainia; species Wurfbainia villosa. The sequence goes on along the minus strand of CM046001.1, from coordinate 10,559,266 downwards.
CATCACTACAAAAGTAGAAGAAGAAAAGGGCAACACTAATACCATAAATCCAACACTCAAAGGTCAATTCATACATCAAACATGAAATTATCATCCCAGCAAAATACTGTTCTACAAATTCATAATATCAAGACACCAATTTAAAACATAATTATATCTCCATCATTACCAATACATAACAACTATCAGACAAGATCGTCGAAGCACTGACAACGCACTGATAAGTCATTTCAATCCTTTGAACAAGCCTCGTTTATCAGACAAAATGACCGAAGCAATCCGAGCTCTATACCCTTTGATTGATGTGTCCCATTATTCTTTCCAAAATGTTGGATTATCTCGGGCAAAGCATTCACCTCAAAGACAAATATAAACACCACAATTTAAATCATTTCCTTGTTGTCGACTCTTTACAGCAATTACTTCACCTATGCCAATATCACATTGTTCCACATTCCAAAGTATCTCGACAAAAATTTTGCCTGCACAACCAATTCAAACAAACATATTTATTAAATCAATCATAAAAGATGTGTACAAATTTTTAAAAAATAAAAGTAACTTATTTTTTTATCCAACTTACAAATTTCTTCGCTGCACATTTGTAAATAGGGCTACTAATAGATTTTTTTAGCGTGAAAGATTTTTCGCTTGGAGTATACACGAGCAAGAACCAATGTGCTTTATAATGCATAGGGAAAAGTATGTGTTTACAACGTTCTAGGAGCTCTTTCTGTAGCTCTGACAGCTTGGTCAATGAACTCTTGGTCAACTTTGATAAAAATACTGAAAAATTGTTATCTGTAATCCTCTTCTGCTTGGTATTTTTGAGCATAGTAATCACATCATTTTATAAAAAATTAAAAAATAATCATTAACTATCACTATGATGATAATATAAATCAAATACTATTAAGAGTATATATCGGGACATTGGGAGACATGCAATATATTTCATGCCCATAGTTATTTTCTTTGTTGCTCAAAAAATTGAAATAGGCATGAATGAGGTCAGATCGTAGTTTGGTGCCAAACAAACATTGCAATAACTCATACCCATATAATAATACATTATCATCTTGTCATACTACATACCACTACAAAGCCAAAATATCAAACTTAGCAACTCAAAAAATAAAATAGCAAAATAAGATTTCAGAAACATTAAAGTAATATAAGATATTTTTACCCCAAAATATCCCCGCATATGTACTTTTCAATAATATTTTTTTCTTCTGTTGATATTTTATCATGCTTATGAAAGTCTAAATCTTCCTCGGAACTCTTGTAAAGATTCCTCTACAGCACTATCAATAATATCTTGAATATCTATACTCATATCGTCCTATATAGAAACAACAGAATATAAAAATACAAAATTCAATCAAAAAATTAAACACTACAATACTCGTCAAATATATAAAATATATGCAGGCATTGTAAAAAATATTTACTGAAACTACCTCATCCACGACTTGGGTCAAATATTGTTTACTCTTTCACTTTGGGACAGTACTAGGGGGTGTCATGTAGTCCGGATGTTTCTTTTTTTCAATCTATCTATTCTTCTCTGAACAGTCTTCACAATAGATGATTTTGAATTATAAACAACCATCTCTTTCCCTTTTTCGGTGTTGCTACCTATATTATCATTATCTCTAGCATTTGTGTTCATTTGCACTTCATCTATAACCACTTTGAAAAAACTCTCCGACTTAACTTTGTCATCTATGTTCATTTGCACTTTGTCGTCAACAATTTTGTTCAAACTTTCAACACTAGGATCAGCATCCACAGCTACATCTTTCTCGGTATGACCTTCATCATGCATATGTGGAGCATCCTTAAAGCCATATTGGGTTGTATCCTCTTCAACCACTTTATTTTTTTCCTTTAATACTTTAATCTCATTCTCAAGCCTTTTTATGTGATCCAACAATTCTGAATCGCCGAGTCGAGAATCAACCTGGAAATAGAAATGTTAATTAAGCATGTTAATTGGTTGAATAATAGACTCTTAATAAATTTATTATCTTGGATTAAAAATTGTTACCTCACCAAACCTCTATATATCATCAACAAGTACTTTTTTCTCCTGGAATGACTTGATTGACACAATCTAAAAGTAAAAAAGATAAATTTTTAGTTCAATAACACATTTAAACTAAATTATACAATGATAAAGAATAAATTGTGTCAATCTTATTTGACATCACCGCCATTAATGCAGTCTCTGCACCTTTAGGATTAACAGGAATTTTGCTCTCTCCCCACTTGAATAATCGAGGAAAGCAATGTAAAATACGAGGTTGACCAAGCATAGGAACTCTTTCATAAACCCAACCCTATACAAATACAATAATTAACATTTACTCACTTAACAAATAACACATATATGCTGAAAATAATACCATCAGTCCAACTATACAACCTCTCATATATGTTTTCTTTTTTTTGTCCACTTTGGAGTATCCAAGATGGTTTTCAATTTCAGCACGTAAAAATCTAAAAGTTGCATCTCCCCAACCATACTCAAAAAATGTTTCCAAATTGTCTAAGTATGGGAAAATAAAACTAGGTGTACCAAAATTGCTAATAGGAAATATAACACAATTAAAAAGTAGCAAAATAATAAACCTAAAAAAATCATCAATGTCTAATTCTTTATCCGCCAACACAAATAACTTCTCTATGATGACATTTCTCTTAACACATTTCATCCCCTTGAAATGTCGCTCAAGGAAGTTAGAACCCAATTTCAAATCGATGTTAACTGATTGACCAATGCTAGGTAAACCTATAACGATTGAGAACTCCCTAGAAGGCAATGACACCAAGATATTGTTTCCAAAACAAAAGTTGCATGTCTCTGCTTCAAAGTGTTTAAGCATTGCATAAACTCTTGAGGCGCTTATAGAAAGCTTTTGAATCTTCAACCAAGGTACAAGAGGTGAAGCTTTAATCTTCTTTAATTGTAGTTCACCCAGTTTGGAAACCAATTATTCCATGACTGACATAAATTTTGTTGGGGAACACCTTGAGTAACCTTCTTTTTCACTTGGTCCAATATCTCCATCATTATCATCCGTGTGTTTTTTAGTCCTTGTCATTTCTAATTCACAAAAAACTTAATTAGCAATAATTTTAATAAATATTTCCATAAAATAAGTTAATAAGAAACACAACATGACATATTAATCTAGGTAATACATTAAGCAATATAGGGCAAAATCAGTATCACAATAAGTATCGATTGACGAAAGCCACAAATATATGCCACTTAATATTAACTTTTAAATAATTTTTTTGACATCCTCAAATAATCAAATTTTGGTATTTAAATGGCCAAAATAAATATCGATTGACTAACATTAAGTACTTTTTCTACCAATTTAAGTATCATTGTTTTATTTCATGAATAACATAAATAATAATCGAATCCGAGTATTTAATAAGCCAAAATAAGTACCTATTGACTCAAATTAGATATAAAATATTTTGTAGCAATTTAGGTATCATATTTTTACGTCATGAACGTCAAACAAAAGTCAATATTATTAACTTCAAAGTATAATTTCTTTACAACACTAAAAATCGATTCAGAATATTTCAGGCACAAAATCAAATATCTATTGACTCAAATTAGATGCTCTTTGTACCAATAAAAAATTATGTAATTATCACAAAAAATTTACCCAAAATTGTATGTAAAATCAGTACCACAATAAGAACCGATTGACGAAGGTCACAGACATAAGTCATTTAATATTAACTTTTAAATATATTTTTTGACATTCTCAAATAATCAAATTTTGGTATTTAAATGGCCAAAACAAGTATCGATTGACTAACATTAAGTACTTTTTCTATAAATTTCGGTATCATTATTTTATTTCATGAATAACACAACTAATAATCGAATCAGAGTATTTAATAAGCTAAAATAAGTATCTATTGACTCACATTAGGTACAAAATCTTTTATAACAATTTAGGTATCATATTTTTACTTCATGAACGTCAAACAAAAACAATTATTATTAACTTCAAAGTATAATTTTTTTACATCCCCAAAAATCAAATCAGAATATTTCAAGCATAAAATCAAATACCTATTGACTAAAATTAGATACTCTTTGTATCAATAAAAAAATTTATGTAATTATCATAAAAAAATATCCAAAATTGTATGTAATCAAGCATATTTACCTTGTTTAATCTTTTTTACGCACTTGCTCGTTGATATCCTTGCTCACTCCTATCGCATTTGCTTGATGTCGTGGGTCGCTAGTGCATGGTTGAAATAAGGGAGACAGAATGATTTTCAAGGGGGTGAGCAAACGGTTTGGTCAAGTGAGGGATGAATCAAGTGTTTAGGGTTATCGTTGGGGGGAGAAAAGACGATAACTTATTGGGAAGAAAATTGCTATTATCACATTTGCTGCCTCAGGTCGCTAGTGGTCAAGGTAGGAGAGCCGATAGTTTTCAAAGGCGCAAGCAAATGGTTTGGTCGGGATCAACCGAGAGTTTCTGTTAGGGGGGAGAGAAGAAGATGGGTTGTTGCAAGATGAATCGGTGGGAGAAGATGAATGAAAAAATTAATCAAACCTATATAAATAATAAGGGTAAAAATGGAAATTCAGTCGTATAGGGAGTTAAAACTAAGATTGGATGGTTGTCAGGTATCAAATCCTAAAAAAAAATTATATAGGGACTAAATCTAAATATAAACAAGAGCAGAGGAATTTTACTCTAACTTATCCAAAAAAAATACAATTAATTTTCTTTTTATATATATTTTTTTAAATAAGAAACTCACCTTAATAAAAATAAGGCGTGCATTTTAATTTTTACCCTTTTTATATTCTTCCTTTTCTAAAAATAAAATTAAAAATACTAGAATTTAAATTTAAAAAAAAACACCCGATTTAGATTTTTCTCGAACGCCAAGCTCACCCAGGGCAGCTTCCGCCCGAATTAGATATGTTTATCGGTCCTGTTCCGGTTCGATTCTGATCGATTTCAGATTCGTCGATGTTGGAATAATCCGAATCGATTTTGATTTCAAAATAACTTTGAAATCAATTCAATCCGAACCGATTTCGAATCGGTTCCGAAACGATTCCGAAACAATTCCGAAATGGTTCAGACCATCTTCCCTGAATTTAAACTTCCAAATTCATCTAACATGCTGGTGATTTTATTTTTTTTTCTATCACAAAAAAATCTGGTAGACATGTTAACGTGTTAAGAATTTTCACTTTTAAAATAGCAATCGAAAACATATCCAAATCGGAATCGAAATCGAAATCGATTCCGAAATCAATTGGAACCAAATCGAATCGGAATCGGAATGATTTCGGTTCGATTCTAAAACCAGTTCATTTGAATTGGTTCTGGTTCCGAATTTAACGGATTGATTCTGACTCGATTCCGGATCGAACCAATCCGTTAACCATGTGTAACCCGAATCTAACCACGAGATCCGGACAGGATCCAACACTGCCACGTCATCATATCTAAATCTATCGTCAGATTTGATTTGTATCCCTTAGCTAATTCTTCAATGGCTACGTACGTTATTTATATCTTTTTTTTATTTGCAAAGTTTTTATTTCCTACCGTTATATGAACTCTTTTTTTTTATTTATTTATTTTGCCGGCCATTGGTTATATTACTATTTTTTTTGTTCTTTTCCACTTTCCATATCGTTACAAACACGAAACATTAATCTTCTTAAAAGATGATAAATAAATAATGTGATACGTTTTAATATCTCGTACATACTATATATTAAAGCATAATGATTCATTAATAATTGTTTAATCTATTAATATGTGAGTTAGATATGTGTCGTTATATCCATACACCGACACTATTAGAGGAATCTAGCCTCGTGAATCCCACTGTGAATGTAGAATATTTCTAGTGAAATTTAATAAAAATACTCTTAAAAAATATGAAACCGCTATATTAATGACTCCCTCTGATTGTCTCAATCGATGGAGGAGATAAATCAGGATTTAAGTGACAAGTACAAAGGAGGGGAACCGTCGATAACTCAAAGTCAAGACCTCCCTGAGAATTGACTCTTGTCCATCCATCTAAGAGTTGTCCTTTTGCATGCATTTACTAACTGAATTAGCCCGGAGGCTATTAATAAAAAAAATACTTTGCGATCAAAGTACCAAAGGACTTGATACTCTTGTAATGAGATTAAATATATATAGAAGTGTCCGATCTAGTCGGAAGATAGTAGCTCGACAAAATGAGTCAAATTGAGAAGGTAGTAGCTCGGGAAGATGAGCCAAGTTAAAAAGATTGTAACTCGGGAAAATGAGCTGGTCAGAAGATAGCAGCTCGGGAAAATGAGCTAAGTCGAGAAGGTATCAACTCAGGAGGGTGAGCTGAGTGAAGAATGTAGCAGTTCGGAAAAGATGAGCCGAGTTGAGAAGATAACAGTTCAAGGAAATGAATCGGGACAAAGACGTGACAGCTCGGGATCCAAATTAGCTTGGGAAGATAAACCGAGCCTAGAAGGCAATTGCTTAGGAAGAGAATAAAGTCGAGTCATATGGGCAATAGCTCGAGAAATTAGTGGGAAATCAAAAGGAATATTAATTCTGTTAAGGTGAGACTCCGCAAAATATACAAGAGATTGCTTGTTATAATCCTGGTATACACGTCATTATCTTTTATAATAAATTGAAGACATCCCATAGGTCCCATAAAATATTTCCGATAGCAAACATTTTCTAACGGCATAATAGCATGATCACTTCAACCCAGGTGACCTTCCACGTGGAGGGTGAGGTTCGTAGTTTTTTACACGACAGTTTGTCCTAACGTCAGAGAGGAGATTAAAGGCGAAAATAATGGAAGGAGAGGAGATAAAATCTCATTCTACGTACACTTATTATTTTCTAATATACTAAGCTTCTGCACTACTGTGACTTTTTATTTTCTCTTCTTCAGATAAACTCTAATTTAAGCATTGGAGAATCTCCGTCGGATAGATCGACGGTGATCTAACATATATTAATTTTCAAAGATTTAAAAAGGGTTAGATGGAGATTGAAAGGTTTATACAGTGAGAATTTTTATTAGAGAACATCCGTACGTAGTGTTAGAAGCTTATATCATTGGCTATTACAAGGAGTTGAATCAGTGATGAATTCGTGGGCTATGTACCAATTGTTGAGAAATAATTCCAACCTAATCTCATGCATGTTCGCTACATAATTAGATTTTTTAAAGAGGTTTAAGAGAAGAGAAGTGAGTCCCAAACTCGGATTAAATGAAATGAGACATTTGAAAAAGTGCATCGTCTTATTTATATCAATGGAAATATCAAAAGGAAGCATTTCTAAAAATAAAAAAATAAAAAACTAGTATTTATTCAGTGACAATCGAATGGACTCGTTTATGACTCTCCCACATCCATGTAAGAAACGTTCAAGTTAATAGCTAGATAATTTATTTTTCACAAAAATTTTTTTATTTTTTTTATTTTTTTGCTTTTGTTTGGATTAAAAAGACTCCCTAAATTTAAGTTTGCTTGGTCGATCATTCTTCATACTCGTTTCGACCGGCTTAGAGAGGTCATCTTCTTTGAACAAATCAATAGCCGTCGATCAAACCACGACAAACACAAAATCCAGCCTAGAACCTTAAATCTCCCATGAACAAGTCAAAAAGTCACTTAAACTCTCTGCTCCAAATATTTTTTTCAAGGACAAAAAAAAAAAGACAGAATCGTGAACAAGCACGCGCTTATTATTATTATTATTATTATTATTATTATTATTATTAGGTGTCAGTCCGATTAATATTTAGAGATAATCAGAAATTCCTATAAATCTTTATCAATTATTTTGATACATCATAAAGGCATTTATAACTTAGCGATCTAATCTAAATTCTATAATCATATTATAAAGATTATCCCATGCTAAAATTTTATTTCATCCATCAAATAAATTTTAAGAATCATCTCCATCAATTTTTTCATCGAATATTATTTTAGCACCGTGCCCCTGGAGCAGCACGCGCTTGTCTTCTTGCAGCAAGAAAACAGGCGGCACGCGCTTTTCTTCGATCCTTCCTTCTGTTGTCCTGTTTATAAATAGTAGCACAGTTTGATCAATTAAGCTACAGATTGTTGTCGATTTCTCATTCCTCGGCTTCATCGCACAAAACGTTGTTATCTTCGAGCTCTGTTCTTTCTTCGAGACTTTGAGCTTTCGGCTCTTTGATTCCTTCTCCACCTGCAAAAGAAAGTTGTGATTCTGAGATCGAACTGCTGTTTTTGAGAGTTCTCGAGAGAGATTAAGCTTTGAGCTCTTTGATTTCTCATTTTTCTCCACGATCTTCGATATAAATTTGTGGCTTTTGAGTTAGGTTCTGTTTTTGTTTTTTTTTTGTGTGTTAAAAAAGGTTTGACTTTTGAGTTCGATTGGCGATGCCTCGGAGGGGGATGCGTGGCTTCTTCTCCTCGAAGCAGCGGCAGCATGACCGCCGGCCGGCCGATCGCTCCGTTTCGCCGTCTCGCCGCACCTTCTCCGACACTATGATGGAGGAAAATATCGTCTCTGCCGAGGAGATCATCAGCTGTTGGGGCTCCGATGTGGCCGGCTCCCTGTTCTCGGCTGCCGGCCGCCCCGACTCCGCCCGCTTCCTGCGCGCGGCGTCGGACCTCCACCGCTCCATGCTCTTCTTCTCCGCTCCCTCGGTGGAGTCTGCCGCCTCGAGGGAGGAACGATCCGCCGCGCTGTTCCACGCGCAGGATCTCCTCGCCGCTGCCATGCGCCGTCTCGAACGCGAGATGCATCTACTCCTCTCGGCGAATCACTTAGTTCTCAACCCCATTCACTTCCTCCGCCCGCAATATGAGTCCTCTTCTGATGCCTCCGATGTCGAGGATGGCGCCGATGCTATTTCCGAGCTGGACGCCGGCAACGAGGTCGTGCGAGACCTCGGGGCGGTGGCCCAGACGATGATCTCTGCTGGTTACGGCAAGGAGTGCGTAAACATCTTCAAAATGATGCGCAAATCTTTCGTCGAAGAATCCATCTACCGATTGGGGTTCGACCGCACGAAAGCACACGTCCAGAAGCTCGACTCGACGGCGCTCGAGCCCAAAATCCAATCTTGGCTCGCCGTCTTCCCTGTGGTCTTCAAAACGCTCTTCTCCGGCGAGCGCTTCCTCTGCGATCATGTCTTTCCCGGATCTGATTCAATTCGCGAGTCCTGCTTCAAGGATATCACTGCTGATATCGCCACCCTACTACTAGCCTTCCCCGAGTCGGTGGCTCGCTCGAAGAGATCGCCGGAGAAGCTTTTCCGGCTCCTGGACCTCTACGACGCCGTCGCCGAGCACTGGCCGGAGATAGAGACTCTGTTCGCCTTCGAGTCCACCGCTTCGGTTCGGTTGCAGGCCGTCGCTTCCCTCCTTCGGCTGGCAGAGGTGACGCGGTCGACGCTGGCGGACTTCGAGTCGGCGATCCAGAGGGAAGCTTCCAGGTCGGCCGTCCCAGGCGGCGATGTTCACCCCCTCACCCGCTACGTCATGAACTACCTCGTCTTCCTTGCCGACTACGAAACCGCCCTCGCCGACATCTTCGCCGACTTCCCCTTCCAGGCCCCATATCCTCTGCCCGAGTCCCTGTTCGACTCAGCGGCGGTGGCGAAGCCGCCAGTATCCACACCCTCCTCACCCACCTCCTCCTCCACCGTCACCTCCTTCGAGGAAGCCCTTGGAGGTCCTTCTCCTCTTCCGCTGCCGCAGTAGCAGGATCGGTTTCCGTACGAATAGCGTGGTTCGTTCTTGTCCTCCTCTGCCAGCTCGACGGCAAGGCGGAGCTCTACCGTGAGGTGTCGATCTCGTACCTATTCCTCGCCAACAACCTCCATTACATAGTGCGGAAGGTGAAGGAGAGCCGCCTGCGCATCCTCCTCGGCGACGAGTGGGCGGCGCGGCAAGCAGCGAAGGCGAGTCACTACGTGGGGAGCTACAGGCGGCTCGCGTGGGCGAAGGTGGCTGAAGCTGTTCCCACGGAGCCGGAAGATATGACGGCGGACGAAGCGGAGGGGCTGATGCGGCGGTTCAACAACGCGCTGGAGGCAGCGTGCAAGGCGCAGGCAGTGGTGACGGACGGAGGGATGCGGGAGCACGTGAGGGCTTCGGTGGAGGAGATGATCGTTCCGGCGTACCAACTCTTCTACATGCGGTGCATGGCAGCCACCGTCTCGTCGGCGGCGGTGCGTTTCTCACCGGAGGACGTGAGGAATATGATCAATGGGGTCTTCACCGGTAAGAATGGAAGCGGTTCGTCCCAAGGTTCATCTGGTTCTGGTTCATCTCGTGGATCATCGGCTTGCGATTCAGCTCATGCCTCTGCTACCACTGGGTTCATTAAGAGAATCAAACCGGTCGGAATAGAATTAAATAACTAGAAAAATATACAGAAGACATGTAGATTATACACTCTTATGTTTGTAAAATATGTCTATTATATATATGAATTATACCATTTTAAAGATTACTCCTTATTTGGACAGCACGTCTCCATAAGCAAAAGGGCTAGTAGTACGATGTTAAGCAATAAGATGAATTCCCATGCCCTAAAAGTTCCGTCTTTCTCGTCGGACCATGATAGAATGAACATCCTCCATTTGGATATTTTTAATTCAATCGAGGAAGTTTTTGTTCTCTCAAAATGGTTCGATGGCTGGAACAATACAAATATTAATACATGTGAAATTTAAAATTTTTATTCGTATTCAAAAAATTTCTACTTTTGACTATTAGATTGAGGTATATAATCGTTCGTGATTTATTTTTATTTATCATCATCATCGTCGAGGGATCCACGGTGAAAAATAATAGAGATGAATGTAATCATTTTTTATTATAGAAAGAGAAAGTTTTTTTGCTTGAAAATTTTAAAATTAATTTAATTGATACACACATTGTGAGCACCAACATAAGGGTCAATTGCCCCTAGGGGCACAGTACAACGGTGAATCGGAGAGACATCCCATAGAAAAATACAATTCGATCTTCTACTGCGATATCGTTTGACGAATTTAAAAAAAATTCATTCGAATGACCCTGGAGCTCAGAACTTTATCCGGCTTTGGCATTGGACCATCATTCAGAGAGACGCGATTGCGGAGTCCGGATCAAACCGTAAAAAATCTACGAGTATTTCTTTGATTTATCTTTAGTGGTCGATGGAAGTCACTTAGACTCCAATCTTATTCGACTCAACTGTTGACGAGGTATCCCGAAGATCCGTGGGACGGAATCGATCACTTTTAGAAATTAGTCGAACTGAAGGTTCGGATACACTGTGCCAATTAAAAATAAATAAATAAGGGTTAATTTTTTTGCAGATAAAAATTTAGTGGCATTTTGCAAAAAGGTCAACTTTTGGGTGCAAAAACAAAATGTTCTGGAAAATTTTTCCGTCGTGGAGTGTCGTAACCACAAGCCTTGAATTTTAATCGTTCACTTTGTGATTCAGAAGGAAAGTATCTTGACCGTCGATTTCTGAAAGATCACTGACCCAACTAAATGCCAACGGCTCGATTCCATCCCATCGGTAGCCCGTCTCGATTGCAGAAAATTCTCTCTGCATTAGTCATTCATCAGGTTCTGGTAAGGTCGTGTAGCTATACGATTCGTGTAGATGTTGATCGGACGATCAAATGATTCTCTCATGTGAGCCTGTATGCGGGAAGACGTATCCATTCGGAAGAGAGTTCGCACGAGTCAACCAAGGAGGCTTTATAGTCGAAGTCGAGAGAGGTAGCTCAGCTCCGTCGCTTCTCCATTCCAGATCTCAGGTGGCTGCGGCAAGGCGATGGACAGAGAGGAGGGCTTAGAGTTGGAGAGCGGAGAAGGAAGACCACTGCTCCCTTTGGTAATCGCTTGAATTCTAAGTTATTTTCGTTGCTGCTTGTCGTTGTATCTTACAAGAAGGAAAGGACACTATTTTATCTAGGACGGAAGGTTTCTTTTTGGGATTCTTCAGATCTGTGGTTGGAAGTGTTTTGTTGGAAGGGTGGGCGGGTGGGTTGGTTTCCTCTTGAATACTTTGACTAGGGCATAAAAAGATGGATCTTGGAGGGAGATACCACAATTGTTTGAATTTGGTTAGAAATAGATGTAGTGAACTGTAGCTAATTTGCTAAATCTCGTCGCAGAATGGGGCTGTGCATGACTTTTGAATGCTAAGATCTCTCTTGTACATTTTATTTTTTAATTTTTAAAAAGAGATGAAGCTACTCTGATTCCAGATTGGTCGAAGAAAGATAGGGTTGGTTATTTCGGGCAAGCGTTGCTGCAACATGATTATAACAGGCACAGCTTCCAGTGCTTATGCTTATGGGAGGAAAAGTTCTTGCTGGAAAAAACCCCGTTTTTTTCTTTTACTACACACAAAAACAGATGTGGACTGTTAAGAAAATGAACACAACTTTCACTGAAGTTGAGGTTAGTGGTGCTTATTGTTATGGGAATTAAAAACATGGCAGTGCTTATTGTAATGAGGGAAAAATTTTGTTGGTAAAGTCGCCATATGTTTTGATTTTCTGCTGTCATTAGACACAAAATATCAGATATCGAATGAAAAGGAATACAAAAATTACTTCTATTGAGGCTGAGTTTAGTAGACAAATGAAGTAATTGCATGTTGTCCTTTCTCTCTCTCTGGTATATATAAACTTACAGCACTTTTTGGGGCTAGGAATTAACTAGGATCTGCCCCTCTAACAAAGTAGGACAAAAGTCAAAAGGGTGTTCTTCATTTTCATTATCATCAAAAGGGTGCTCCATTTTGAAAAAATATCAAAAGGTGTTGCATTATATTTTCATTCAAAAATACTGTTGTTCCAGCGCTCTAACTTGTTCAAAATTGCTTAAATATTGGTTTAAATTGCCCCACTTTGGTCAAAACAGGTGCAAATAGGTTAAAAACTATTGGAACAGTAATTTGAGTAGGTTTGGGTAAAATTGCATAAATTTGATCAAAACTACTACAATGTAAAGCTGCTCCAATTGTACCAGTTTTTAGCCAAAACTGTTGCAACAACGTTGGAATAAAGGCATTTTTTATGAAAAATATGATGGGGTGTCCTTTTAAAATGGGGCACCTTTTTAATGATAATGAAAATAAGGGGTGCTATTTTGATTTTTGCCCAATAAAGTATGACACAAGGAGACTTATGATTGTTTGTCCTTTCTTTTATAAAAAAGTAGTTACTCCACTAATTGCATTTGTTCTTTCAGAATGCAACCTCAATCCAATCTGAGAATGAATTGCGAGGACCTCGAACAAACTATAGACCTAGTGCCTCAAAAGCACCAGGAATTATTTTAGGTAAGATTTCAAACATTCTCAACTAACATAGTTTGTATTTCCCACTACAATGCTTATTGATACCTATCATAATGATGCTACATAGCTTTTACCATTTCTCATGCACCTTGAGAGATAATTGTCTCCACTTACGACATATGTTGATAGGCATAATATTTCTATGATGTAATATAGTGTTTTACTATTTGTCTACAGCTACATCAATTCATTATACATGTACTCTATTTGTAGGATTCGAATACTTGGATAGCGTTGCCTTTAATGGCATTGGAGCAAACTTGATTGTGTATCTTCATACGGTACTGAATGGAAACAACGCTGCAAATGCAGCAAATGTGGCTACTTGGAGTGGAACATGTTTTTTGACACCATTGTTTGGAGCTGTTGTTGCTGATACCTATTGGGGAAATTACAAGACAATATTGATCTCCCTTGTTGTGTATCTTCTTGTAAGTCAGATATATAGCCCTATTGCTTTGTTAATCGTTTTCCTTATAAAATAGTTCACATTTATAAGATCCCTATTCGGTTATGTTAGGGAATGGTTACTATCACTTCCTCTGCATTTTCGACATCATCAAAGTTCTGTGAGGGTGGCACATGCCAGTCATCAACTACCCTTCTTTTCTGTGGGTTATATCTTGTGGCCATTGGAAGCGGAGGTGTCAAGGCAGCACTCCTCCCCTTTGGTGCAGAGCAGTTTGATGATGAGAACCCATCAGATAGAGAGAAAAAAGGAGCCTTTTTTGGTTGGTTTTATCTTTGCATCACCTTAGGAGCTCTCACATCGATGACTTTCATAGTATGGATACAAGAAAATATAAGTTGGGGGCTTGGATATAGCATCGCAACATTCTGCATGGCAGCTGCTTTAGCAGCTTTTGTATTGGGCACACCACATTATCGGCTCCGGTTGCCAAGTGGCAGTCCTTTGCAAAGTATTCTTCAGGTTCTTGTAGCCTCCTACAAAAAACGGAGTGCCGAGATTCCCAGAGATAGCAGTCTCTTGTATGAGGTGAACAAGGACTCATCGGATGCAGGGCAGCAGAGATTACCACATACACATGGATTCAGGTTATTTCGCCTACCTACTATATTTAAGAATATGCTTGGAGAAACAATGCAAGTTAAGAGTTTTTACTTGCAGATACAGTTGTTATAAGATTGCTTACACCTTGCTATTTAGTTTGGCATATGACTAGGTGAACTATTTGTTCTACCTATTCAACGCTGCTGATATCAACTTACAGATGCAATCATTTCCTTATGTAATGAAATTAATGGTCAGACAATACGTCTTTGTTTATTAAACATCCTTTTCTCCGGCAAAAAGGGTTCAAGGACTATCGCTGGAAAAAGGAGTGAACAAGTAGCAAAAGAATTAGACTTTGCAAATTAATTACATTGTGTATTAACAACTAGATCATCTTAAATTTCATGGATAGTGGTAATGGAGAAAAAGGAGACATACAGAAATTAGGTAATCATAATGAAACCAAATAAACTGTTATCATCCATCTTATACTTCTACATCTCGTTCAATGTTTATATTTATTTGTTTTCTCATTTATTTGGTCCTGGATTCTGATGTTTCAAGAGAGAATGAAATGTCTTTTGCCATTTTCTTCGTCATGTGTCCAGGTTCTTAGACAAAGCGGCTACCATTTCCGCCCTGGATCTGAAAGATGGTTCTCCCGAGAGCTCATGGAGTCTGTGTACCATTACCCAAGTCGAAGAGTTGAAGATGTTCCTACGTCTGATTCCAATATGGGCTAACAGTATAATCTATGCAGCCGTGTTTGCGCAAATGTTTACCACCTTCATTCAGCAAGGGAGTACAATGGACACCAAGGTCGGTTCATTCTCCATTCCTCCTGCATCCCTGTGCTCGTTTGAAATCATAAGCGTCATGGGCTGGGTTTTCGTTTACAACAACATTATAGCCCCTGCTGCCAAGAGGTATTTTGGAAATGGAATGGGTCTTTCCCAGCTACAGCGGATGGGAATCGGCCGGTTTCTACTCATCCTAGCAATGCTTACTGCTGCTTACAACGAGAACAGGAGATTGGAGAGCATTAAAGCTGGCGAAACCTTGAGCATCGCATGGCAACTCCCACAGTTCTTTGTCCTAGCCAGCTCGGAGGTCTTCAACAACATCACCCAGCTCGAGTTCTTCTTCGCACAGGCACCCGACAGGATGAAGAGCATATGCACAGCCATGGTCCTCTTCTCAATGTCACTAGGCAATTACTTGAACTCATTCATCATCACATTCATTGCAATCGCAACATCTGGGGAGGGACAGCCAGGGTGGATCTCAAACGACTTAAACAAAGGCCATCTTGATTACTACTTCCTGGTTTTGGCAGTGATTTCGACGGGCAACTTTTTTGTTTATATTGCTTTCGCAAAGAACTACACCCTAAAGAAAGCCATCTCAGACAGCTAACATGTTAAGAGGAAACTTATCGACTTAAAAAGGCCTTGTTTGATTCGTAAAAACTGCTCAAATTAGACGCTTTTAAAGCTTTCTATGATTGCATCATATTTAATTTGGATGTAGTTAGCAGTTTGGCCATCATCCACAATAAGTTGTTGCAATGGTATTGTTGTTTTGGTATCTAAGGATCATAATATCTTGTGATATTGCTTCTATTTTCAGTCATTTATAATCTTAATTCACAGCATCCAATTATTTAGGGTTTTTTCACGGACTAGTTCGGATGATAAATATATATAGAATTTGTTCAAGAAAGTAAGGAGCAATCTTTCTTTCATTTTTGCGAGGTATTGATTCTCGTGTGATTTACATGGACTTTGAGTTAAATATTTTCTGTGATTTATCTCCTTTATGATAATCTAGGAGCGGACTGATAAGGACTATTAGGTTGACAGATTTAAATCTTTTATCCAAAGAAGTGTTTATATTTAATTATATATTTATTAAAGTTCTTTTACTTTATATTTACTAAGACTTAATTCCCTTTACCCTTAAAAAGATGCAACTTATGCTTGAAATTACAAATCGACCTCTTTGTGGTGCAAAGGATTTGAATTCCCATACGATGGTAGTGCGATCCTAGGATCACTATGGTGCTGGAATTTAATTCAAGACCAGCGATGGTCGAGATTTGAATTTTCAAGACTACGATGATGGTGCGATTCAAACACCATGTGGTGATCAAACACCACCAGCGATATTGGAATTTGTAATCAGACCACGTAGTGTTTGGAAATAAATCTCAAAGCGGTGGTGTTGGAAAAACTTCTAGATCGTATCGTGAAATTATAAATTTCAAAGACCACGGCATGGTGGTCTTTGAGATCTGAATCAATTTGAAATTGCAATCTGTGTGTCTTTGAGATTTGAATTCACCACGCGTTTAGGAATTTCTTATCTTTATAATCTATTTATGAGGGTAAAAAGAGAATTAAGTACGTTATTTGGTAAATATGAAAGTATGAGATACTATTTGGATAATTCTAAACTTCACATGAGCTGTTTGATAAATTATCGAAGTTCTTTCCTCCTTAAGAAAGAAACCAAGTTATAGCGGGGAGCATATTATATTTTAATAAATAAGATTAATATTATGTTATTATGTATAATGATTAGCATGATATCGTGCGATATAATTATAATATAATATAAAACAATAGGTTTTATATAAGAAATATAAGGTGATATTTATTGTTATAACTCGCTAAAAGTTGAGAATCTACAGAGCGACTTATATCGCTATCGTTATTTATTGGTGAGAGGCGTTGGTAAATCGCAGATATGTCGAATAGTGGTGAGAAATTAAAGGTCATCCGAATCCAAGGGATTTTAAACTCCTCTTGAAATCGATTATGATACGCTATGCAATTAGCATTATATAATATCGTCATAAATATAAGGTGATATTTATTGTTATAACTCGATTTGTTAAAATATTGTCAATTCGCAGCCCTCTATTAAACTCTTTGCCACGTTCTTTGTAGCATTTTATTGTATCAATTAATATTTTCTTTAATCTCTTTGTCTCTGAAACTATTAAGTTTTATGATTGTATATTCCTTTCCCATAAAATTATTATTATGTTAATATGTTATTATCGTTGTTGTTACGCAAAATTATCATTTTTATTATTTTATATTGTAAGTGAACCAGAAGCTTGAGACGAAACTAAAAAATGTCCGTATACGTTTCACACGTCCGTATAGAAAGGTACACGGGCACTGCCTGCATGTATACGACTCTTGTGTCCTGTCACATAATTACTTTTTTTGTGCGGATAAATTTAGATAGCGTTTGGTAGAATTTTTTTTTTCTGAGAAAATAAAATTTGTTTTTAAGAAAATATTTTTTAAAAAAATTAGAAAAATATAAAAAAATTATTTTATATTTTCTGAAAAAGAAAAAAATGAAAATAAAAAATAAAAAATTTTCTCCGAACAACTCGTTAATTTTAATAAAATTGATATTTTTTCGACGGTTCAGATGCTTTTCGTAGCATTCGGAGATTCATCGTTGCCGTCCATTTGAGACGGCGGCACTTATTTCTCACTCCGCCGCTGCTTATTTCTGGCTTCGTCTTCGGATAGCGGCGGAGGTCGAAACCGGCTCCAATCTGTTCGTTTCGAGTGGGAATCCGTTGCCGGAGCGTTGAACTCTGCTTTGGATCGAGCTCTCCTAGCCAGATCGGTAAACCTCTCCCAAAAAATTCGTAGTGCTGCTGTCTCCGGAGATTCCAAGGTTGGTTGGACTGTAATCCGCACCACTTTTTCCGGCCGTGCTTCTAGTTGCAGATCTGGGCTTGGATTTGTTTAGCGTTTGCTATCCCCGTTGGTAGGCAGGTGT
Source organism: Wurfbainia villosa (assembly GCA_025175895.1). Taxonomy (NCBI): domain Eukaryota; kingdom Viridiplantae; phylum Streptophyta; class Magnoliopsida; order Zingiberales; family Zingiberaceae; genus Wurfbainia; species Wurfbainia villosa. The sequence goes on along the minus strand of CM046001.1, from coordinate 10,541,038 downwards.
TGTTTTTGTTTATCTTCGAAATTTATGCTTTATTTTGCTTATCTTCGGGTGATAGTGCTGGGTTGATCTCAAATATTAGGCATTGTACCTTTTCTCTCGACATTTCAGGGAAAAGTGGGAGTTGTTCCGAACAGTGTAGTTGTCGCCGAATTGAGTGAGGATTTAGCGAGTTCGGCAGCCATCGAAATCCCTGATTTTGTGAACTTGAACTGAGTGCTGTCCCCATTCTGGCATGATGTGGAAGCAACTCCTCAGTAAAATACCTCGAAAATCCTCCAAATCTGATACTTCTTCAGGTTCACTTGGTGGCCAGGGAGGCAACGATGGTGTGCCTTCGGGAGAAGGGAACCAGATCCAGCGGACGAGCAGTGGTAATGTGCTTCCGTCACGGGCAACCACAGCGAAGAGGACAGCTTCCGCTATCTTCCCTTCCAGTGTTGCCACCAGCATCGAACCTCTTCTTACATTCAGAGATGTTCCTGCTGCAGAAAAACAGAACCTTTTCCTCAGCAAGTTGAACCTTTGTAATGGTATCTTTGATTTCACAGATCCAAACAAGAATTTGTCGGAGAAGGAAATGAAACGGCAGGCACTACTAGACCTCATTGACTACGTTGATGCCGGGGCGTCTAAGTTCATTGAACCTGTTATCTGTGCTAGCTGTAATGTGTTTGCTACTAACTTGTTTAGGGCCTTCCCTCCAAATATACGAACCAGCACTAGCAGCGGGGAGACTGAAGAGGAAGAACCAATGTTCGATCCTGCATGGCCCCACTTGCAACTTGTTTATGATTTGTTACTGAAGTTCATAGAGTCTTCATCATTTGATGCTAAGATAGGTAAGAAATATGTGGATCATTCGTTCATTGTGAAATTGCTTGATCTATTTGATTCTGAGGACCCCAGAGAAAGGGATTGCTTGAAAACCATCTTGCATAGGATCTATGGAAAATTTATGGTACATCGTCCTTTCATCCGAAAAGCAGTCAGCAATGTATTTTACCGGTTTGTGTTTGAAACAGAAAAGCATAACGGGATTTCAGAATTATTAGAGGTTTTTGGTAGTGTCATCAGTGGGTTTGCACTGCCACTGAAGGAGGAGCACAAAATATTTTTGGTAAAGGCTCTGCTACCTCTTCATAAACCAAAGACATTGGGGGTTTATCTTCAACAGCTAACGTACTGTGTGGCACAGTTTGTGGAGAAAGAGCCTAAATTGACAAGTTTGGTGATAAGGGGCCTATTGAAGTATTGGCCAATAACAAGTAGTCAGAAGGAAGTTATGTTTTTGAGTGAGTTGGAGGAAGTATTGGAGAATACCAACACGGCAGAGTTCCAGGATTGTGTGGTTCCATTGTTCCAGAGAATTGCTTTATGTGTAACCAACTCCCACTTCCAGGTGATGAAAACTTTTTCCCAAACTTCTGTTGTTACTTTCCCTTTCTACATAAATATCTGCTATCTATAGCTGCTTTATGATTTCTTCTCAATTGAATGAGCTTACAGTACAATTCAAAAGGTCTACTTTTTGTTACCTCCAAACTTTTGATTTTATTGGTAATGATCACTTGTGAGGAATTGAAATGTAGAATGAGATCAAGTAATATATTCGTTGCACACATCTTTATGGATATAAATATGTCAGTTTTACTTTTATCCATGTTCTTCAAAGTTCTAACTAAATGATTTTCTACCAGTTTCTCCAACTATTGTGTGAAGTTTCATGTATGTCTCAAACAAGTAGATACGTTAATGGATAACTTATTTAATTCTGCCTAGAACCTTCTGTGCTCATTGTCAGCAATTTCTGAGACAAACAAAATCATTGTGTGGTATTTTCTTGTTCACTGTTTTCTCTTGAGTTGTCTCTTCTGTGACTGCTCAATTATGAGATCAAATCATGGATATGCAATGTAGAAAGGATCTTGCTACACCCCAAGTTCTTCATACAAGTTTCTAGCACACACCCTTCTGGGTTACATTATCTGGTAGGAACTTGCACGCCTCACCCCTTCAGATAATTCTGCTATATTAAAGGAGGATTTCCATGCATCTTATCAACCCTCATTGTCTCCCCATGAGATTCTAGAAGTTAATTTAGAAGCTAAATTAGCATTTATAAATAGTTGATACCAGAGAGCATAACAAGCCGATCTCACTTTGTAGGATAAAGGTCTAGTAGTTGTTGTTGTTGTACTAGTGAGCATAACGAGTATAGGATATCAGCCAATGTTATATGTCATATTCAAAGAAACAGTCTCTCGTTCTTTCAATCGCACACGCAGGGAGTTTCTTCATCATACATTTGCATTTTAGTTTTGCATTATATTATATGCCATGTATTATCAGATGCTGGATGAATTGCTTACACATCCAAAATGAAACTAGAGAGGGAGTCCAGAATCACTCTTATATTATCTTATTTCCACTTTATTTCTTTTTTATTGTTCACTTAGACTTAGTTGAATGGAGAGAGATACTTACTGCCTATCTGTGTTTATGAGATCTCTAAATTTTATTTCCCTCCATTTATTCCCAAAATAAAATAAGAGAAAATATATGATAAAATTATATCCTCGTCCGTACTTCTTTCAATCATTTCCCTTGAAGGAATCATAGCACTAGCTAAATAGCAGTGGGTGAAATTGGTTTAACGATAAATATCATGTTCTGGGAGAGTTTATGTATACGCTTAGAGTTTACCTTTCATCCTCATGAAAATGGATAAGGTAACCGAAAGATGGTACTAAAGCTTTACTCTCTTAATCAAATTTCTCAACAGACCTAAACATATTTACTTGTAGTTCTTTTGGTTTTTCGGAGAGTTGTGTACAACATATTAACTACTCTCAATAAAATAGAATTACTTTTTTAACATGATATGAATTTCAATTTGACAACTTGGGTAAAATTTATTTGTTGTACTTCCTGTTTTTAACTTGTTTGTTCTTTTATATCATGCGTTCTCCGATAATTTTCTTGTTTTCCTGGCAAAGTCTCTACTCACCTTTATCTGCACAGTGGAAGCATAGCTTGGTTTGGAAAAAAGTAGCCTGAAAATGTTCTAAATAACCGAAGCCTGCATTCATAAGATCAGCACTTGCTTTTATTTATTAAAATAACTTATGTCATCACTTGTAAACATTTTTTAGGTCGCTGAGAGAGCCCTATTCTTGTGGAACAATGACCATGTCATTAATCTAGTTTCACAAAATAGACAAGTAATCGTGCCACTTATTTTCCAAGCCTTGGAGAGGAACATCCAATGTCACTGGAATCAAGCTGTTCTTAACCTAACACAAAACGTGAAGAAAATGTTATCAGAGATGGATCCAGAACTCTTTTTGGCTTGTGAAAGACAACATCACGAGGACGAAGAGAAGCGAAAGGTAACAGAGGAGACACGGAGGGTGATCTGGGAGCGTTTGGAGACTATCGCATCCTTCCAGTCAGTGACTGGGAACACGGCTGTCCTGGTAAGACCTACAATTACCCCATCAATAACTGCTGTTATTTCGTAAAAATATTAGAAAACCAGAAGGAAATTCCAAAGAGTGGCTTTAATGTATCCCAGTGTTGGGATTTGTTTTCATATCACTAGTTCAGAAATCCTCTCACTGATGATAATGCTTGTAAGTAATCGAAACCTTTCTGTGTGCTTGGCGTTGTTAAGAGCATTTGCCTGATTTACTTCTCTGTAGATAAGCTCGATCGTTTCCTTGAACCGAGTTGTGTTGCGAATATATTTGACACTAAAACATTCACATGACATGTTTCTATGAATTCTCAATCCATCCACAGTGCATGCTCATGCATTTGAATGCCACCAATTTAACATCAATACATTAGGGCTTGGTAGAGATCATTATGATACATAATCATCCAGAGGAGACACAATCTGTAATCATGGGGTTTTTTTAATTGGAAAACTTTCAATTTTCTCATTGTAGTTCATATTCCTTTTCTACACACTATTAGAATTTTCATTCATTTAGGCAAATATCATAGCAAGTATATATTGTATTAATATAGCATTTAAATGTATATATTAGCTATGCTCGAAGCCAAAGGGGATATAAAAACAGGAAGATGACAAGTATTGATTAAAAAAAAAACAATGGAGTTAAATAAAATATTGCGAAATGTTGAAATTTTGTATGAATCTAGAAAACCATTTCATTGGCTAAACAAGAAAAATTAGGATTTGCCTTCTAGTAGGATGAAGTAATTAGAGAGCTGTGAGAAAAACAATTTTATTATTGTTCATTTCTAAAAGGGTTTCGATGGAGACGTTTATGGCGATTTAAAATGGTTGTTCATGAAAGATTTTATATAGGATTCATTGGGTTCTAACAAGTAATTTTTTAGGGTAAATTTTCATTTCTCTCAAAGTAAACATTTATTACACAAGGGCAAAATACCAATACATACATGCATATATCTCCAAGGTGTTGGTTCTTAGATATATGTATAACTTTTCATCTCCTCTGGAAGTTGAGCATCTTGATTGAAAAGCCAAAGAGGAACGCGAAGAGCACAGGAAATGCGACGACGACGATCGCTACCACGCCGAGAAAGTTATGCCTAAACCCAAAATAACTCCTCACAAACTCTGAAACAAGGGGCCCCTCTTCGAGTTTCTCGTGCACATCTCCAAACTGCGACGCGACCAATCCATACAAGGTCCAAGCAACCGGACACACCCAGTAATACCACCTCCACCATATCGGAATTCTCTGTGGGAAAAGAAGAAACAAATGTGCTCGAGTTGATTTCAAACTTTGAGGTCTATGCCAATCGATAAGCGATTGAAGTTTCTAACTTACCGGCCGAGGGATAAGGAAGCCGGAGAAGAGGTTCCATATCGCGTAAAAGGCAGCAGAAACAATGGATGCAATGTGGTGGTTGGGAGTTAACCCGACAGCCATCATTCCATAAAATGTGAAGTAAAGGAGTGTGAAATACATGAAGAACATGTACCAGAAGAACTTCGCGGCCGTCCACTCGAATCCGATCATCGAGTAGACTATCACGCCGTATATCAATGCTTGTACCAAAACATATGGAATTTCAATTGTAACCTGTGAATGAAAGACTACCAACTCAAGCAGCTGCACACTAATATACTATGGATGATATCTGCAATGGAGAATACTTACTTGCCCAAAGGCGTATGGCAACGCCGAGTACATCCCTGCGGCTCGTTCCCTATAAAACACTGTTCGTTCGATGGCCACGACCGGTTGAACCGATGAAGCATTTTGTACCCCGATAAATAGGACAGCAGCATACATTGAACCCATGGCATTGAATAGATCCTGTTGCCTAGACCTGAAATTGTGAAGTTTTGTTGGAATTCATAACCTTGCAATCTTTTAGGTATATCTCACATTGCGAAAAAGGATTTACCTTTTGGTGCCAAGGTCCCAAAATATAGATCCGAATAACAAGGCTATGATGGTCGTAAAGAAAAACCTCATTCCAGTGTATGGAGGATTCCGCCAATACGATAAGTGTTGCTTCCAGAGGCACGCCGAGCATTGCACGATAAAAGACTGAGAGTACTGAGTCGGAAAGTAGAGATCACTTGAGCCCGGGGGAGGCGAACTCGACTCCTTTATCAGATCCTTGTTTCTCCTATACAAGGCAAGACAAATTCACATACGGCATACTAAAGACGAGAATTTTGAAAAATGTAATGGCGGCAAGAAGAGGACTCACTGGTACAACTCTGAGTTCTTGTATACTTCACTGAAATCAACACCTAGAACACTTTCTTGCATCTGTGTAGTCACTTCTAACATCCAAGTTGCAGGATTATAACCATCTTTGATCTTCGTCACGCCGTTGATTCCCTTGCGAATGAATAATCGACTTAACATCGTCAGTCAATTGTTGCTTCCCTGTCAATCTTTTACTAAATTGAGTATGTTTCTTCCAGTGAGTTCAATTTTTTCCTACCTCAAAGTAGCTTATCAGATGACACGAATGGCGGCCGAGTGGACCGACATATATTTCTTCTCCGCCTCGCTTCATTAGGAAGAGCTACAATTTGCAAAAAAACAGATAAGTCTTAGGATCTATCTAAGAAACTGTGTGACTCATTTGATGGAAGAAACTCCGTCACCTCGTCAAAAGCTTCGAATATGTCGATGCTAGGCTGGTGGATGGTACACACCACGGTCCTGCCGGTATCGACAGTGTTCCTAACCGTTCTCATGACAATGGCTGCAGCCCTTGCGTCGAGGCCAGAGGTGGGTTCATCCATGAATATGATGGATGGGTTGGCAACGAGCTCCACTGCAATGGTGAGCCTCTTTCGTTGTTCAGTCGATAACCCATCCACTCCGGGCAGTCCAACGAGTGCATTTCTGAGCGGTGTCAATTCTACGAGCTCCATCACCTCGTCGACGAACATCTGCAAGAGTGTCGTGTCCAATTATACTTACGAATGATCAGATATTGGCCCGTCGATCGGTTTAGTCTAGAACAAACCTTCCGAGTTGCAGAATCAACATCAGCAGACAACCTGAGCCATGCTGAATAAACAAGAGACTCGTAGACCGTCACATGAGGAGAGTGGATGTCATTTTGCTCGCAGTAACCTGAAATGCGAGCAAAAGTCTCCTGTTTCTTAGGGTAACCAGATATACTGATATTTCCTTCTATGTAACCACCGGTTTTGCGGCCGGATAGTACATCCATCAGTGTTGTTTTTCCGGCACCGCTCACACCCATTAGAGCAGTCAGGACTCCGGGCCTAAAAGAACCGCTTACACCCTTCAAAAGTTCCAAACGGTCTTCTACCACCCCTTGAGCTTTCATTTCCTAAAGGTTTAAACAAAACTGTAAAGGGTTTCCAATGAAACAGTCGATTGATAGATAAACAAACTACTTTTTTGTAAATTGAATAAATTAAGTACTTGTGGCATGTCGACCGAATATCTTATGTTTTCAAAGGTAAGAGCGAGCGGAGTGAACGGAAGGACCATTCCCTTCTTGTTTTGATTGACAGATTCAATTGCGTTGATGTTTTCTGAAGAATGAACAGAAGGATTCCTTTCTCTGGACGACTCTTCTACCACTTCTCCAGTCAGATTGGCATTTTTTTCCTTCAATGATTCTTCAGACAGAGATGGTTGAGATTTTCCATATGCTGCGAGAATTCAACTCCGAGTCATATATAGAACACAAGATGATGCCGAATGCTTGTGAATGAAGGAGAATGTAATCTACTCACGGTTTAGATAAGTGAGTGCCACTGAGAAAAGAGCATTGAATACAAAAACATAACCAACTGTGGCAGCAAATCCAATCCAGTACCATTTCGCTTCGGCGAAAACTCCACGGGATTCCAATACTCTTGTTCCTAGTGATTCTGTTGTCTGTGGAAGCATCTGCATCAGAAACACAAGTCACATTTTATTATCTAAAGGTTTCGATGAAGTTACTGCAGATTTCTCGGATACAGTAGAAGTGTGCTCACATGGCTCCAGCTATGTCCTAGGAATTCATTTGCCGATATTGCATTATGCGAGTACATTAGCGGTGAGATCCAATAACCCCAAATCCACCATTTCTTCACTTGATCTATAGCAGATTAGATTAGCAGATGGGATAGTATCCATTAGTAGTTTCCAAGCCATGGCACTAATTATTAGATGTGCAAGAAGTAGACAATGAAGGAATCATCACTCACGTCGAGAAAGAATGAAACCGCCAAGCACAAGAAGAATGAGCAACACGAAGGATCCAAAGGTATTTGCAATGATCAAATTCCTAGATGCTGCAGCAATGGCACGGAAGAGACCAGACGCCATCTGATTCGCTGCCAGCAGCAGCAGATACTGCTTGAACAACCTTACAGGAGAGGTATTTTAGATACGTTAATTACTTCGTCGAATATTAAAATGGATCTTTCGAGTTCTTACCTTCCGACGTTGGGATCGAATCCTGTGACATAATAAGTCGTGAAAACCCACACTGCAACTTCGACGAATGAAATGGGAATCTTCAGAATCCATGTAGGTATTGCATATGCCCATGCAGGATAAAATAGGAGATCCCTTTGCTTGAAGAAGACAGGAAGCTTCAGAACAGTCATGGCGAGTTCAGAGAAACCATTAAACATGACCATGACTTCTCCAAAGAAAAGTGCTCCCATATATATTCCACCATCTTCCACCGAGTCGCGGTGCATTTTAGTGCGGAAGAAGACTGTCATTGCAATCAACGCCATGATGGAAATCTGTCGAAAAGTTACAAAATATAAGACGAACCGAAGGCATGATTCAATGAAGTAGGGAAAAACAAAACCCACCTGAAATGCTTTGAAGATGTAGACGAAGGAGTTCCTCTTCATTAGCAAAAATTCTCTGTCAATGTTGGCTTTTAACAATTCCTTGTTGCCGACACCATATTTTGTGGTTGTAAGCGCAGCAGGATGGCTCTTGCTCTTATCGTATGGGACAGCAATTTCCTCTGCAATGGCACGACTGACATGGAACGATTGGAATGCTTCTGAAAATCTTTTTACAGGAACATATCTGTAAGGCTCATCGCGGCGTGCCCAGTACTGCTGTTGATCCTTCCTCGACGTTACCTTCGCACCAAATGAAATTCAATATTAACTAACTTTAGATATGAAGGATAATAGAACCATTTGAGACTGCAAATTAACCTACTTCTTGTAGGAAATCTGCAACGCCCTTCCTCTCCGGGCATTTGAAGCCCGTAGACTCAAAGAATTCGAGTACATTCTCTCGCGGGCCATGATACACAACTTGCCCGTCGGAGAGAAGAATGATGTCGTCGAAGAGGTCATAGGTCTCCGGTGCCGGCTGCAGTAGAGATATGACGGCGGTTCCGCTGAGAATGTGGATAGATTGCCTGAGGGAATTTACTATTTGATAAGTCGTCGAGCTGTCCAAACCAGTTGATATCTCATCCATGAATAGAGCTCTTGCAGGTCCAACAAGCATTTCGCCTGAGTCGAACAATATCAGCTGGATTCATGGAACACACCGAACGAATGCAGACATGAATTACTTCTGCACTATCTAGTTCTAACCTGTTGTAACACGCTTCCTTTGCCCACCGGAAATGCCTCTCAACATTTCATCTCCCACCATGGTGTCAGCGCAGACCTCCAAACCTAGTATCTACGAGTTCGAAGAACAAACGAGCATGAAAATTGTTGAACTTTTTTTTTTGCTCTAGCACGAATTATCTTAGGCGTTCAGAATCAAATATCACGACGACATCACTGTGTGAGGCAGTAATCTATACCTTGAGTACATAATCTGTAATCACATTGGTTTCTTGTCCTTCTATTGCGGATGCCTGCCCATTGACAAGCTCTCTTAGTTCAATTGATACAGAGACTGGAGAGGCAATATATACCGAAAGGTAGGAAGTCTAACCTTCATGAAAACATCTAGGTCTGGATCTGGCTTGATGTTTGCTTCTTTCTCTCGCCTAGCCAACTCGATTAACATATCTGCAAATTATTGACAGAAAAAAAGTTCATTCGAATTAACTAGCTAGCCAGTATCAATTCCTTGGCACCGACTCCTTGAATCAGGTGGTGCTTACCGTATCGAGTACCGACTCCTTGGCACCTAGCAGAAAAGGCCAACGTCTCACGAACTGTCATCTCTCCGATGTGAAGATCATACTGGCTGATGTATGCGGCAGTTCGTTCAGGGACGAATTCATGCATTTCATGGCCGTTGTAGGTCACTTTTCCGGTAGTCTGCCATTATTGTTTCGTTAACAGTTCAGTTACAAGCTAATCAGGAAGATTGATGCAGTATTGTGTAAATGGAAGAACAACATATAAACCTCCTTTTACCTTGAGTTCAGAGCTGAGCTTTCCTGCCAATGCTAACAGCAATGTGGTTTTTCCTGATCCTGGAGGACCTAAGAGCAATGTCATCCTGTTCGTCATCAAGTTCGATCAAGTGTCTTGGTCAGAATTCAGAAAGAAAGTTTTTTTTTTTTTTTTTTTGGGTTCTGTTTTGCGCTGAGAAATGAAAGTAGAAGAAAATACCTGCGGGGCTTGATGATTCCACTGACATTGTGAAGGATCGACAAAGGTCTCTTTCTGCTTGGAAGTATTCGCAAAAGATTTGCATAGCCCTTTTTTTTTTTTTTTAATTTTACACGAGCAAGAACAAGCGCAAGGGTCAGTGGCAAATCGCTGTTCCTCTTGAAAGTTAAGATGCAACTGATTTTTAGGTGAATGTTTGTACCTCGAGCAGGTTGATGGTGGAATTTAAGATGGTTGGCAATCCTCTGTCGCCGACGTAGGTCTCCGCTTCGACGGTGAGGTTCTCGTACCTCACTTCGATGTCCGGCAGGTCGAGCCCGACGCTGAAGAGGACGAAGTTAAGAAGCAGACAACAAACAGCACCAGGAAAGAGAGAGAGAATGAGATTCCTGACCGTTGGATGCGATCCTTGAGCTTGAGCAAGAAGAGCTCGTTGTCCTCCTCGGCCACGTGGAGGAGGCGCTCGACGAGGGCTTGCCGCTCCCGGAATCCGAGCTTCCCGACGTCGACCTCCCGCAGCCCGGCGGCGCCGCCCTCTCCGGGCAGCGAGAGGATGCCGCGGCGCACGCGGTCGAAGGTGGGCAGCTTCTCCAGCGCCGCCCACCGGAGCGCCTCCTCGTCGTCCTCCGCCCACCCCTCCCTGGACGACCGCGAGAACACCGTCTCTTCGGTTCTCCGCCACACCGAGCTGCTCCGCCGCATGCTCCCCAACCGGTGCACCTCGCTCGCCTCCATCTCCTCTTCCCAAAATTAACGGCGTCTTTTTGGCGAAGCTTGTCCCCTGACCAAGATGGCAACGTGGAAGTCGAACTTATAGGGGGCCAATGGAGCATTTATTATCGCGTGAGCTACACATGAAAGAGTGGAGAAGAAGCTGCCGTCGATGAAGGTGGCTAACAATGGCGGGTGTATGCTTCTAGAGAAGATCCAGTTTCGGTGATTGACGAAGGATGACATTGCATTAAAATATAAAACACGCAGAGAAGGATCTACATTAGCGGCCAGGACATACAGTCAAATTGTTCCGAGAAGCAAGCGACAATTTTCAAAAGTTATAAAAATTTTCCAGATATTTCTTTTTTTTTCAACGTACTGATTTTTAATTGAATAAAAATATCGCTTGATAATTCATAAAAAAATATATAGAATGATCAGCTCATCACATTTTACCTCAAGCTCGGATCCAATTTCAATTCGATTATCGATTTCATTTGTACGAGGTTGTAATCGTCAATCTAGCGGCCTCTATCAATCCACTTTCGGACCATCGTAAGAAAGATAAATCATGGTAGATCTTTGACCCTTGAGACTAGTAACTATCGCATGGAGAGACGACACGCTCGTATTTACGAGGGATTAACTCGTTGTCCGCTGATGCAATGTCTGTATACATTAGTCACTAGGCTCTTCCCGCGATGACCATCTTTGGTACCTTACACGATCGGAAATCACATCTTTGGTGGAAAGATCGATCCTTGGAAGCAAAATAGGAGAGGGTTTAGGGAATCAGAGCGAAGAGGGAAGGCGAAGCAAAACTGTGATGGGTAAATTTTTTAACGTGACTGGTCTCATCGCCGAAACGATCCCTCATCAGAAATCTCCGAAGAGATTTTTGGAAGCACAGTACCACGGTATTGATAAGAGCATACCTAGGTCAGCCTAGTATCTCAGTCAATAATACCACGGATAAATTGTCACTGAGGAGAATTCAAACCCGACACCTCATTTAATACATGATATTATAGATGATATTTGAATAATGTAGTCATTAAAAATTGAAAGGATCTAAATCAGAATCCAAACTGACTGATTACACTCCGTCCAATGAAAAATCATCGCAACTCATTATTTAATTGGTCTGGACGATTTCAAAATCGGAATTGATTCCAAATTTAATGTATCAATTTCGATTTAATTCCAGATCAAACCGATTAGCCAGCGGCTAACCTTCCTCCAGTTAAAGGAGGAGAAAACAGACCTCCAATTGTATGATACATTCAGATTTTGTTCTTGCTCCTACATTTAGTAATTTTAGTAGCAGTTTTAATCAAAATTAAATTAATTTTACCTGAATTACAATAGTTTTTATGAATAATTTTTAATTATTATTAAAAATATTTTTTAAAAAAACTATAATTACTTAATAAATTTGAACATGTGAGAGTGCTCAACTTTATAGTAAAATAAATTAAGGATGTTTTTCTTTATTTTTGCTATAAAAAATAATTCATAACTTTCTTTTGTTTTCATTTTTTTATTTTTTGAAATATTATGGTTATTCCAATTGATTCCTTAGAAACAATTGTTAATATCTTAAAAATTAATGGATTAAACGTGGACTAATGAATGCATTGAATGTGCCATTTTCGAGGAATTTTAATTGGATTAAATTGAAGGATCGTATTAAATTTATGCAATAAACAATCAATACACGAAACATTATTAAATTAATCGTCTAGAATGTGTCACACCTCGTCAACCAAATAAATAGAATATGGTGGATAATAATAATAATCGTCTTGTTCTTTATGAGTGTGATAGAAAAGAAGTTTTATATGTAATTGGAAAAATAAATTTGAAATATTTGTTGTTATGGGGATATGGTTTTCTATTTAGTAAAATTATATATATATATATATTTTAATGTTAAGAGTTGAGTTTAAAATAAATCGATTAATTAGATTAAGACACGTAATGGATTATATGAGTTATACTCAATGAAAATTGAATTGAGATGTCAAATGATTAACTTGAATTAGATTGGCTAGATGAACAAATTGAGTTGAACGAATCAAATGAGTCGCATTGTTCGATGGGATTACATTTATCAAATTGAGCTAGATTAACTAGATGAATTAGTTGATTTGAACGAGTCAAATGAGTTGCATCGGTCGATGGCACTAGACCGATCAAGTTGGTTGATTGGGTTAATCTAAGATTGTTAAATGGATTCGTTAAATTGATCAACAAGTCGAGTGGGTTAGTCCAATTGTATGAGCATGTCCGATGAGCAAAACATTAAAAAGAAAAATGCAAGCTCTTGGTCCCAATATTTTAAATATTAAAAAACATATTTTCAAAAATAATAAAAATCATATTTTAAAAAATATTGAAAGTTAATGATAATATTTGAAAAAGATTAATAGTTAACGAAGGCATGAGCCTTACCTAAAAACGTACAAGATATATTATTAAATTAATACTCTAGAATGTGTTACCGCTATCGTCGACCAAATAAATGAGATTTGGTTGATAATAATAATGACATTTGTCTTGTTCCTTATTAGTTGGAAAAATAAATTTGAAATATTTGTCATTATAAGGATATGGTTTCGTATTTACATTTTTTTAAAATTTTCTTTTATGTATTATTGCATGTATTCCAATAATATAATGTATATTCTTATTTAAAAAAATAAAATAAAATACTCGCATAAATGTCACACGTAAAAGTTGAGTTTGCTAAATTAGCTGATCAAAATAAATAAATATGGTCAAATAAATTAGATAATGGGCTAGGATATCGGAGGAGGACTCACTCAGGTTGAGTAGGCATATTTAACTGACTGATTCGATTCGGAATTGAATCGAAATTAATCTATTAAATTTAGAATCGGAACAAATTCGAATGAATTAGTTTTGGAATCAAATTAGAACCGTTCCGAATCTGATTCGGTTCGATTCCAATCAAGTTCGAAACTGATTCTGATTCCGATATGGATCTAATTCCGATTGTTAATTTAAAGATGAAAATTCTTAACATATTAATATGTCTATAAGATTTTTTTGCGATGAAAAAAAAATAGGATCACCAGCATATTAGATGAATTTGAAAGCTCAAATTCGAAGAAGATGGTTCGGAATAATTTCGAAATCAGTCCAGAATCATTTCGGAATTGATTCGGAACCGATTTGAATTGAATTGGTTCTAAAGTTAAAACTTTAGAATCGAAACCGATTATGATTAGTTCAAATGTCGACAGATCTAAAACTGATTAGAAATGAATCGAAATCGAAGAATCAATAAGCATGTCTATGATTGAATTTGCTGATGGTTTGTTTATATGTAAGAGTGGATGATGGATGGATGTGACAAATTTAAAAGCATGTGAAGGGAAAAGAATTTATAGTCCATTGTATTTGTTTATTTTAATTGAAGAAGGTAAGTAAAATCAATCCTTTATATTATTTATTTAGATAAATAAAAAAAAAATTAAATTATTTATTATCTAAAATATTTTATCCATCTCAACTTAAGGGCTAATACTGTAGATTATTATTTTTTTTATAATCATCTCAAAATTTAGGAGAAATGAAGAGTCGTATTTGATGGATTAAGTTTTCGTTCCCTTTTAAAATTTTAATGAAGTAAACGGTAAAAAAAAATTCACCGTAAAACTTTTTTCCAAATTTTTCTTTCCACTCTCCCAAATAAACAGGGCACAAGCGAGACGAGCGAGGCAATCGGGTAGGCGCAATAAGATGAGATGAGGAAGTTGGACAAATCGATAATTTAGACTTAATTGGAATGGGCCAACACTAATTGGACTACATAAATCGGTTGCATTACTTGAGTCTCTCGACTTGACTAAAAGCGTGTTGGACTTGGGCCGGCCCCTTGATTAGGATCGGATCGAATGGTGCTTAGTCAGACAGTGGATGCCTTATAACTCAGTTTATATCTCCACGTGCAAGAAGATTATTAATACTTTGAACTAAGCTATTTAACTTAGATAAATTACATAAAAATATATTATTTAGTGATATTTTTAATTATAAAAAAAATATATTTATGAATTAAACATAAGAATAATTATTTCATTTCGGGAATGAAAAAATAAATAAAGCACAGATAGATTTAACTGTCTCTGTCTTTCATTCCATAAAACAAATAAAACTATTTATCGAATACAAATTAAAATCATTTCCAACAGAATTTTTTTCGTGATTAATTGGAAAGAGATTCGGGTATGTGAAAGGCTCAAGTATTTTTTTGAATAATGAGAGGATAATCCAAATGACTATTCACCCATGCATGTTTATGGTACTCATTGTGTCTACGGAGATGACGTGTTGATTAAGACAGAGTGATATTTATGAAATGAACATGGATCAATATCGAAAGAAGATTTAAAATCTCTCTCTGACGTCAGATGATCTTTCTCTGTCTTGATCAATCACATCAAGACTAAAAGTTCTTCGTGATTTATCTTCTTCATAATAATCATAAGATAGATAGATGAAACTGTTAAATTGACGATTCTAATCTTTTACGAAATATTTACGATACTCATGACTCTCATTCTTGTCAAAAGGAAACGCATACAAGCTTTTTCAGCCTAGTTTTGTCGAAAATTAATTGAATCGCTTTTCAGTCCTCATTCAATTCCCTTGAACGTCAAAAACATTCAAAATAAAGTAACAAAAAGGAAAAATTCTGTTGCTGGAATTCAACGTATGGTCATAAGACTTGCATGCTTTGTCGCGATTGAATTTGAAAAGGGCAAAAAAAAAAAAACGCTAAATAATAAAAGCACACATGTTCTTCGCGAAATTTCCAATAGAAAATCCCTTTTAATACTCCATCCAGATGGAATTATAGGAAAAAAAATATGTTGTCATCCATGAAAACGAGATGTGGTAAAAACAAATATGCCGGGCTATCCAAAATGCTGATTTTTCACAATTTTTTTATTTTATTTTATTTCCTTTTTAGAAAAGTACTTATTTAATTTTTGATAACTCTAATCTAGATTTTTGACTTGATTAATTTTGAGATGAAAAATTGGACTCTATAAAAATTTCTCCATTGGTCATCCAAATAAATTTAAAAAATACAAACAAATTATGATGAATGACCCAAAGGTACAAGTGATTTAAACTTCCAAAAGTTCAAACTTGAAAATTATAAACATCGCGCTATGCCTTGAGAGGGAGACCTATCATATTTTCAGGTATGACAACGACTTTATTTTCTAGAGTTGTATCTCAGTCGAGTGGCATAAGGGGGATTTTCTATTGGAAATTCCATGAAGAACATGTATGCATTTATTATTTAAAAAAAAAAAATCTTAGCGTATGCTATAACAGAACAATTAGGAATATAAATTCTTTTATTATTATTATTATGTTTTACGTTTAATCAATAGAACATATGAGCTTGGATTAGGAAGCAGAAATCGAAACGAATGAGACTGAATAACATATATGAAAATGGTCGAACAAAATGAGAGTGTTGCGCTCGTCCTATCATAAGACTGAAGTATCAATATTTACTACCGTGTTAACTTGTTCATACGGTGATGGTAAAGAAGTAGAGCTTCAAGACGACAGCAAGAGCCAACTGCAGCAGAAATATTCCGGCGACGATAAGGAACCACCTCTCTCCGGATGACATAATGTGTGTGCGAAGATTGAGTGCGACGAAGGTTGCAGACATGAATCCTGCAATGCCAACGATCACCCATCTGAAGATTTCCACGGGCACAATGGAGAGGCACTGCAATCCACAATAATGACAGATGAACAAAATAATTTATTCTAATGTAATTGAACAAATCTGTTGTCAGTATACACTAATAGAGAAACAATAAGATCGATGTAATGATAGAAGCTATGGCTACAATAACCTCACAAAAAGGCCATATATCCTTTGACTGAGAACACATGAAAAATCTAAATACTTTAAGATGCATAAATTTTAACGAATCAATCTGGAACACTCTATCCAATGGTTGTGACTAAGAAGACCAGTCCAAGTCTAAGCATCTACAACATTATATGGAACGACACAAACAGCAAAGAAAATTGTAGCTACTAATAGATTGCATCCTCAAAGTATTAACAAGAGGAGTAGTACTAAGCTTTCAATTCCTTGAGTACCTTGTTCATTATCTCGGTTGTGCTCACATAAAAGGTTATAAACATGGACCAGATGTCACTGATTTTACCGATCAAGAATAGAGTATCAGTCACTTGAAACCCAATCAAAGCTTTTAGATGGCAAGAGTGGTTGACAATAGGGGTCAAACTGAATCAAGTCGGATCAAAACAATTCAAGTTACAGAAAAAAAAAAACAATCTCAATATCTAAACAAAAAAATGTTGATGGAGAAAGAAACAAAAAAGAACACAAGCCTATTTTTTCAGTTCAGTTTGGCCAAACCAAACCAGAAAGGATTCAGATTGCCAAAAAAAACTCACGATGGTACCAAAAGGGTTCAATTTGGGTCAGGTTTTTGTGTTATTCGGTGGAAGGACCAAAGAATATACTCTATCACATTTATATAGTATATTGTGTATGTATGGTACATGTAATAGGATATGGCATATGGTTTATGATATACATGACATATGGTATATATTATGATACTGAAGTGAACCAGGCTGTGTTCTCAGTTTTGATGTTCATATATAAATCTGAAAACCACATTGAAATTCTCAAAAAACTGGAGTTTTGAGTCGATTCATTTTCCAGGCTGAATCAGATAAGTTGGGGTTTTCTGCCCATCTCTAGTCGAGATGTAAGCTATGGAAATGATGTAAAGAAGTTCTAAAATCAAATAGTGTGAATGATCCTTGGTCTAAATCATGATAAGTACACAAAGAAGAAACAATAAATAAATGTAACATATAGCTTACCAGAGCAGGAATGAACACAAACAAGGAGTAGCCATATAAACACCAAAGTTGAACGAGACCAGATGGTGTTGAGAAGTATTTAAGTATGATGTATAAACCAAGAGGGACAAAGGTTACATAGCCATAGAATAAACCAGCAGACCAAGTGACCAAATTGATATCATAGTCCCACTCTTTATGCTGCAACTTGTGTGCTAAATATGTGACAAATGTGCCAATGGCAGCTGCCACAAAGATCAAAGTGGTGCATATCCAGAATGGACCATATCTGCAAGAAGTAGAAAAAGCAGTTAAAACTACAGACTTACTGGTATTGCAACTTGTTCATCACATCTAGAACCAAAGGCTTCAAGAATAAAGAAGGGTGTCAAACAATGAGATGAAATATTCTCAAAATATAGAAAGTAGAAATTGAACAAATGTCGGATTTACAACTAACAAGATGGTTGTTGATGGATTGTGAATTACAATGACAATCAGGATCTAATACACAATCCAAAGACCACAATCCCCAGTATTCCTGGTTCAATCCTACAAATGAGTCTCAATTGAAATGGAAATTCTTTTGCATTGAAGTTCACGTATTTCTAGCACAAAACCACATTTGCTTCCCCTAAAGGACTCCTTGGTGGTCAACCTCAGAGATGCATTGCTACAAAATGACCCTTAGAATTTACCTTAATTATGATTCCTGTCTAAGGGTGGTCTGGAGATGTTGAATCTCAGAGAGCATTCAACATCTACAAAAGTACAATCATTCAGGGATATTTTGATAGTTTTTAAATTCTAATGAAATTTTTGGCAAATCTAGGAGGGGAACTAAAACTCTTCCTGGTTTTACTACAATATCTTTTTCAATAGTAAATTAGCTTATTATATGGAAATACTTGCAACACATTTCAAATAATATGTGCTATACTGTTTGGTTAAGTTTTCTTGACATTTCTAACAAAATATCTGTCAAATTTGAGGGCAAACACCCAACAATCTAATTACTTTATTATTTCAAAGAAACAATTGAATTTGCTGTGTCTCTTGGGACTACAGCTCTGACTGCATGGGCACCTACATGATATTCACTAGAACTGTCATGACAGGCTCTAATCCTAATAAAAGGTAGCCTGGTGCACGAAGCTCCTATCATACATGGTTCCGAGGAAGGATCCATTGTACACAACCTTACCTTGCTTTGCAAGCGACTGTTTCTAGGATTCGAATCCATGACCTCTAGGTCACAAGACAGCAACTTTACCGTTATGCCAAGGCTCCCCTTCACTCTAATCCTAATACAAAAGTAAATTGATATGAAAGTCTATATAGTTAAATCCAGTTTTATTAGTTGGCAAATTCTTCTCGTGGGATCTTGATTTGTCCATTGACCAATTTTCTAATAGTGATTGACAGCCAATTTAAAATCATTGGATGACAGAATAAGAGGTTGAATCAGAAGCTGAAATACTGTAATTTTTCCCAATCCCTTCAACAAGTTACCAAGGTGCAATAGGAGGGAAGTGTAGGTATCTGTATCTTCCTGAGACATGTGACCCAGTACCATCAATCTAAAAAAAGCTTCATGGGAATATGTTGACAAGTCACAACTCCAAGGCAGGATAGAAAATTTCCTGATGGCATGTGAAATGAGCCAGTTTATGAGTAATTCATGGTTTGCCGGTGGCATGTGAAATGTGCCAGTTTATGAGTATTTCATCTACCTGATTGGGAACATCGACTTAAGTGTATAAACTAGAGCATATTAGAGAAAATTGGCAGAACATCTCTAAAGAAGTTTGTCGACTACTTTGTTAGCCTGAATTGACATGATATCCTCAATGGTCAAACATAAGTCAACATCTTCTAAAGCCTACTAGTCTTGCAGTGCCAATTGTAAACATAACTTCCATAAATTTGAATACCATGAACTAAGCTCTAACATTTTCATATGCCATTAAGTTTCACCAGAATTAAATTCATTCAGTGAGGTAGAACTATGCAATAATTAATTGTATGTCAAACATTCAAGTTAGTTGGCAGGATGAAACTGCCACACTTAGTGTGAGAAAGGCAGGATTAGCTAGTAACTAAATATTGAACCAGCATATTAGAAAATCATATAATGCAAACACTGAACATACAGGTCCGGATTATCAGATGTCTTCTCAGTGAAAGTCCCTCTGAACGGGAAAAGGGAATCTTTAATCCTTTCCAGGACATCAGCAGTATCAACATCGAAATAAGGTTTGTAAGCACCCACAGTGAACGCATGCATCCATCCCGACTGCTGAGGTTCATCGGAGCTCCCATGCGCTGGCTTCGAGAACGTATCTACCAAATCAAAACCCCGGCTCCTAATGAGAACCCAAGAGAAAACACTTACAGGAGCAACATGATCGAATACGACAGAAAAAGTACCGTCGGCATCGGAAGGGGGACGGAATACAGGAATCTTGCCCTGAGAATCCGAAGCCGGTGGGAAGGTCTGCAAATTGGACTCTGCAGCAAAGAAACCAAGCAAGATGATAGCGATTTGAGATAGCAATTTGACAGAAGATTGTCATTCGTAGGAATCGATTGTACCTTTGAACTTGAGGGTAACATGATCTGTACCAGAGACAACGGCCTGGAAAAGGAGATCAAACGAGATCGAATAAGATCCGGGAGGATAAGCAATCGAAGAGAAAAGACATGCTGTACCGGAACGGATTCGGAGACGATGATATTCCCGCCGCTGTTGTCGTCGTCGATGGAGGTGTAGCCGCCGCTTGACATCATCTTCGCTCTTCGTCGGAGAACTCGGCGTCGAGGCAAAACTTTCCAGATCCAGTCCGGCAACTACGAGAGTCGAAAAGAAATAGACCGAGTCGGAGTTGAACCTAAGGTTGGAACCGCGCGGTCTTCTCACTCCGGTGTAAACGAATAAATTTGATGTTCGATTTGATAAGAAATTATTTATATTTATTTAATAACATCGAATCAATTAAATAAAAAAATTTGAACAATCTGATAAATTAAATAAATAAATTTAAATATATATATGTTCGATTTGTTAATATTCATTAACAATATTCGTGAATCGTATTCGTAAATCGTATTCGTGAATCGTATTCGTAAACAGTATTCATAATCGTGTTCGTGAATAGTATTCGTAAACCGTATTCGTAAATATTATTTTGAATAGTGTTTATGAATTGTATTTATGAACAATATAATATTTTTATAAATATAATTTGTAAATTATATTTATGAATAAAATTTATGAACTATATAATATATTCATCAAATTTATTTATGAACTTTTTAACCGTATTTGTTTATACCTATTTCATTTGAATTTTGAATTTACTAGAATATTAATATGTTATTGATAATATATATTTGTCAACTTAAATAAAGAACCATACAAGTTATATATAAATTACAAATTTATAATCTTATGGAGATATTAAAATCTAAATAATTAATTAAATTATCTAACAAATAAATTTTATACATATAAACCAATTTATCAAAAATATAATTTTATGATTCTAATGATTTTTTTATTAAATATTATCTTTTCTAAGTTACAATTTACCAGGTATAAAATATATTATAATTTATAAATAATCATATTGGAGAGAGTTAATCCTTTTATAAAAAAATTCAATTATATTTTAAAAAATATTATTTAATATGATCGTAGTTTATAATGATAAAAAAAATTATTCGTTGAAGGAGTAATTTGCATTTCAATTAATGAATTAGATTGTATTTTAAAAATAAAAATAAATTAACACTAATTGATTTATAAAAATAAGTTACCAATATATTTAAATAAAAATATATTTTTTAACTCAAATTTTGATATTCAAGACCATTGGTTGATTTTTTTTATTTTTAATACATAAGAAATTTATAAATCACTTATATTAAAAAAAAATTGACACAATAATTCCATACTAATTTATTAAATAATTTTTGGTCAAATTATTTTTAGTAAACAAAAGGATAAATATTCTATTTAGAATGTTTAACAAATTTATAATAGTCTTGAAAGTGTACTTAATTAAAAATTATTTTAAAATTTAATTGAGGATCAAAATAATCTTTATCTTATAAATAGATTTATTAATTCTTTTTAATGTATATATGTATTAATAATAGTCAATTTCAATTAATTTATTCTAATTTGTGAATATTAAATGATAGGAAAATATTTTATTTATAATATTAAATATATTCCAAATTCTTAATAAAAAAAGTTTAAATGTTATTTTTTGTATTTTTTAAATTTGTTATCATTTTTTTGTCAATTTTTATTTTTTAAAATCCTTCTTAATTACTCTCTATCTTATCATTAAATTTATCTTTTTCTTTATCAATTTCTAAATGGGTAAATGCCAACGTGTACTCTTTTCTTTATCTTTATTTTTTAAATCCTTCCTAATCTTAATTACTCCCTATCTTATCCATCAAATCTACCTTTTTCTTTATCAATTTCCAAAGCCGGCTTTCATAATTCAATTCCATGCTCCACAACTCCACCAATCTCTTCGTCTTCCAACGAAAAATATTTTTAACATCCTCATTTTTATCCTTCTCTTTTCTATCTCTTTCTTTCTCCTCTCCTGCTCTCCAACAATTTCACTTCACGCTGCTTTTCTCCATTCTCTTGGAGTCTTGGTTCACCAAATCATCATCACCAATCAAGATTTTGAACCTTCAAACTCTCATATCTTGATTATCAATAGATTTTTCTATAAAAGATTAATAATTTTTATTTTTTTCTCATTTTTTCAGTGGTTACTCCATTGATTTATTTAATTAAGTATGATATATTTTACTAACTCTATATGATATATTGTCATTGTACTTTGTTGTGTTATTATTCTTATTTCATAAATATCAAATTACACTTTAATATAATTAGGATTTTTTTTACATCATTTGTTTGATTTTATTTAATATTTTTTTTATTCCCGTCATCAATGGAGGAGACAAATGTTTCTATTGTTGATCCAAATATTGATATAAAAGTTGAAGAAAATGAGAACAATCCATTTGATAAAAGGAAAAGAAAAAAAGACTTCAAAGATTTGGAAAGATTTTAGTGAAGCTACTTTTGTTTGTGGCATAAGAAAAGTCAAATGCAATCGCTGTTTCCAATTATTTGCAATGAATAAAGATGGAGCCACAACACAATTGTTTAGACATCTAAAAAATTGTATAAAGCGTCAAATTTTATTGAATAAGGGTCAAAAACAACTTCATCTTGCTCTAGCTTATATAAGTATTGGTGAATTATCAACCTTTAGTATAATCAAGGGAGAATTAGAGAAGTTATGTCTCACATGATTATGGTGCATGAATTACCATTTAAGTTTGTTGAGTATGATTTGTTCAATATCTTATGAGAATTGCTACTCCAAACTATCAATGTATTTCACGTGCAATAGCTAAAAGTGATTGCATAACTAGTTATGAGATGGAGAAAAAAAGGATTAAGATCTTATTGAAAGATACAAATAGAGTTAGTATCACAATGGATTTATGGAGATCAGGGCATAAAGTCAAATATATGATTTTGATATATTATTTCATAGATTCTGATTGAAAATTACATAAGAGAATCTTAAATTTTTGTGATGTTTCACCTCCTCGTACTGGAGTTGTCTTGCATGATGCTTTATATAAATATTTGCAAGAATGGAGTATAGAAAGTAAAGTGTGGACAATCACCGTTGACAATGCCTCTAATATAAGAATTTTAAGAGAAAATCTATTGTTCTAAAAGAAGCTTCCTTTAAATGGACAACTATTTCATGTTAGATGTTGTACTCATATTTTAAATATTTTAGTTCAAGATGGATTATCTAAAATTCAGAGTATAATTGAAAATGTTCGAGAAAGTGTAAAGTACATTTCATCTTCTGAGACACGCCTTCGTATCTTTTCTGACATAACCAAACAATTGAGGTTGTCATCTAAAAAATTGATCCTAGATTGTTGCACTTGGTGGAATTCTACTTATGTCATACTTGCCTTAGCTTTGGAGTTCAAAGATATATTTCCTCGTTAGTAACAAAGAGGTCTTGATTATCAATATTTACCAAGTGAAGATAATTGGATTCGTCTTCACTTTTTACCAAGTGAAGAGGTACTAGTTTAAATTAGTTAAATATTTTTTTTACATTATCTTTTGTTACTTCAATTATAATATTTAAATCATGCCAATGAATATTTTGATAGTGTGAGTGTACTTATTTAATTATTTGCTTTTTATTATTAATTTTAGTTTATTTAGTTAATATTATTTTTGTTTTCTAATATTAACACTTAATTGATAGTATCCTTCTTTTTAACACTAAATATACAAGAGGAAAATGTTAAATAGATACAATAGGTCAGATTTATCTTTTCTTATATTTGGAAGTACAATTTGATATTATAAAATTATTCTACTTATTTATTTGATACTAAACCTTTTTCAATTTCATATGTATTACAGGCAGTGAGTATCCTACTTCAAATTTATTTCTATCTGAACTTTGGTGAGTGAAAGAGGTATTAGATCAACAAATTTTAATTGGGAATTCATTCATGAAAGCAATGACTATAAAGATGAAAACTAAATTTGATAAGTATTAGGGTCAATGCAATTTGGTAATCTCTATAGCTGCTATTTTAGATCATAGGAATAAAATGAAGCTTATTGAGTTTTGTTTTCCTATAATTTACCCCAAGGATGAAGTTAGTGCCCATCAAATTGTTTTAGTGAAGAATAGTTTGTATGAATTATACAATGAATATATCATTACATATACAGAAGAAAAATTCAACAATAATCTCAATAGTAATTCAAATGGTGATGGGTTTAACATCATTTCAAATGCAAATAATGAGAAAGGAAAAAGTATTGCAATGGGGCGATCTAAGTTTGATAATTTTATTAGAAATATTGATAATGTTCAACATATCAAATCTGAGTGAGACATCTATTTGGATGATAGTGTTTACATTTGTCAAAATGATGAAACTCACTTTGATGCATTAGAATGGTGGAAAGCAAACAATCTCAAATTTCAATTTTTATCGAAGATAACTTGTGACATATTATCTATTCCCATTACGACTATGGCTTCAGAATCAGCTTTTAGTGTCAATGGTAGAGTGATTGATAATTATCGTGCTTCATTAGGAGTTGAAAAAGTTCAAGTTCTACTTTGTGGTGAGGATTGGTTTCGTCATCTTTATGTTGAGTTGTTGAAATCGGTGATGAATATTGCCGGGAGGAAGCAAACTGATATGAGCTCGTCGAGGCTAGTGTTCAACACTATCTTCATAAAACGATATTGCTCCGCTCAGGTGCTTATGGATAGCAGTAATTCGTTTCCAAGATACAATGATGACGTCTCAAAATAGTAGCACTATAAATTCCGAGACCGGCGAACCTTCTCGTAGGTTTTCTGGACTCCGGATGCAGAGGATGGAATGTATGCAAAGGTGAGTGAGATTGAGTGAATTTTTGAGTGATCTATTCCATCATCTAGGGATCCTATTTATACTAGGTGAAGAGGTGAAGTGCCCTTTGGTGAGTTTCATCTGAGTCATTGGATGTAGAGGGTTGTAACCCTTTATCAAACCTTTTAATCTCGGCCATTAGATCTGGAGGATTGTAACCTTTCAGATCATCCTTTGATCTCAGATGCTAGATCTGGATCCAGCGATCTAGTCAACCCGACGCTCCAGATCAACCTTAATCACCAACAGTCTGATCGTGATTCTTCACGATCAACGCTCCAGATCGCGCTACTTGTGATCCATCACCCTCTTCGTTCCAACGGTGGCCATCCGATTGCCTAGTCAGCAGTCAGTCACCTCTCTCTGCCCAACCGAGTGCCATGTATACATGACACATCACCCGAGTGCCACGTAGGCATTGTCACGTCACCTGGAGCATAAATTTAAGCTTCTCAATGCTCCTCGCGACGACGCATACGTGTGAAGTGCAAAGTGCGCCAACAAAGTGCCCATTACGCGCGTGGGCGCGTGGCGAGTGGCGGGTGGCAGGTTTACAGGGGCGAGCACCTTCTCGCCCATTGGATAAGAGTATCTGTGCTTATTTGAGTTAACTCAATTAACACAGCAACACATATAAGGAAGTAAATCCTCTCTGGAATTTTCAATGTAGGACTATTGCTCCCCTTACTTCCTTTAATAATTTTTTAGGCTGACTTTAACAATTAATTTCTCATTCATCCATAATTGGTTTTGAGCAAATTAATAGTCTAGATTCATCTACTCGAACTGTAGATTTCGATTTTGAAGACAATTTAGACTTTCATCGAATGATGACACCTCGATTTTCCTTTTCAAAATCGTAAATCATATTGGTCTTTTAAGACCCAATATCTAACATCCTCCACATGAATGGAAATTAATGCGTGTATGCATGCTGACACTTTACGAGAGTCTAATCGATGAGTCAATGCATCGAGAGAGGTAGCTTGTGACTTTGAACCTTCCGTAGTGGAATGCTATCGAGCATACTGGCTGCGCAGTGAACGTGATGTCTTGAACTGCTTAGTTGCTTGTGTATACTTAAACAATAACACCCACACAAGGACTTATCTCACCTACTTTTGGTCTCATGGTTGGTTCCATTTTGGCCATGGACACCATCTTGAATTCATGAGTATTTCATTGAAGCGGTCTGTCTTCACACTCATATAGGTGACACTTCTATCAAGAGTATCCTACCATACTCCACCTTATAAAGGTATAGAAGTCATTAAAAGCATAAGCTTAACCTCACTACATATGGTAGGACAACACATATTCATCATAGGATTGGGATGAGGATAATATATCTCGTGTGCTGTAACACAACTTTTGTAACTTCGTTGTCCTATTGAACCAAGATCTTGGGATCTCCAGTCAACAAGGTTGGGTTACCGCTACAGTCGTTTTAGTTGTAGATTTTAATCTCATTCCTCTCGATAAGCAGTATACTTGATCTCGATTTAGCCCCTTCATAAGAGGATCTGCTAAATTATCTTTAGACTTGACATAGTCGATTGCAATCACTCCATTCGAGATCAACTGCCTAATGGTATTATGTCTACGACGTATATGTCGTGACTTACCATTATACATACTACTCTGTGCCCTTCCAATCGTCGATTGACTATCACAATGTATAAGTACGGCGGACACAGGTTTTGTTCAGCTTGGAATATCTTCCAAGAAATTCCGCAGTCATTCAGCTTCTTCAGCTGCTTTGTCTAGTGCTATAAACTCGAATTCCATAGTTAACCGAGCAATGCACGTCTGCTTAGTAGATTTCCAAGATACCGCTCCTCCACTAATTGTGAATACATATCCACTAGTGAATTTGGAATCTTTTGTATATGATATCCAATTAGCATCACAATATCCCTCTAAGATAGCGGGATATTTTCCGAAAAGTAATCCATAGTTCATAGTATATTTCAAATATCTAAGAACTTGCATCAGTGCTTTCCAATGAGTGTCATTTGGATTACTTGTAAAACGACTTAGTTTGTTAACCACACAGGCAATATCCGGACGTGTGCAATTTGTGAGATACATCAAGCTGCCTATCATCCGGGAATATTCTAATTGTGATATGGGCTCACCTTGGTTTTCTGCTAAGTGTTGACTTAGATCCATAGGTATTTTTACTGTAGAGAGATCGTACGCATTGAACTTATTCATCACCGAATTCAACAATTGTAAAACAATATTGTAACACCCCCCCTAGTCTTTCCACTCTCTATCAGGGGAGATGTCACTACTTTACTGTCTCTATCTTTAATTCATGCAATATACAAATGCAATATGCTAACAACTAAAATAATCATAAGGACCTTTACATCACTTAAACAATAACCATTTCAAGATCTTCACCTAACATGCAAGTATTAAAACTAACCCAATATGACTCTAGCATTCTTTGGTCTCAACCATAAATAATCCAGTTGAACTTCAACAATATCAAAAGAAAACAAGAAACTAAAAATCTGATTTAGACATCTGCACTTAGGATCTTTTACTTCCACTGTTCCGTCGCCACACACACCCAGCACTTCATCCGCCATGCCACCCATCAAGCTTTTCTTTACCTTTATCTGCAGTATAAGGAAATGCAAACTATAAGCAATAACGCTTAGTAAGTACTTTCTATGCTCACAAAAATATGCACTGTATGAAATCATGCAACTAGTTCTCTTACCCTTGATACATTGATACACATGCAAGCACAACTGGAAATCATAATTCTGAATACATGTCTCTTGTATAAACCATGCTCTTAAGTATTTTAAAACTTATAAACAGTGTATCTGAACTGAAATGATTAACTTTGAAAACTTTTACTTATACTTATACTGATACTTTAAAATAATAATCATCCTGGATATGGGCCCGGCATAGTACCAATGCACGCATTCCTAATAGGCCGGGGTGACCAACCACCGAACCTACTAGGGTAACTGAAACTGAGGGCCTCGGCCCGTGGGCGAAACTGATGCCCGGTACATGCCCTGTCAAAAAGTAAAATACTTCCTTTATACTTATATTCTTATACATACGGAAGGAAATGCTCTTAATCCCCTAAATCACGAATGGGGAGCACCATAAAGATCATTATGCTCTTGACCCCCAAAACTGAAATGGGGAGCATACTGAAGATCGTTGTGCTCTTAATCCCCAATTCGAACGGGGAGCAGCTTTAAATTTTCTTTATAAAGGAAATATTTTTACATCTTACTCTATATCATACATATAATTGTAAGCTATAACTCATCTACAACATGCATGATCATGAATCACATTCTTATCATGGATCTAAACATGATGCTGGATTACCCATAACATAACGGTAAAATCACGTAACTGAAAACACCATGCATAACTGGAAATAACATACACATAAAAACATATCAATAATATACGATAACTACTTATACTGCAGGTGAGCAATACTTACCTTCTACGCTTTTCACCAATTTATATTGTTAGATTTCGTAAAGAGAAGACCTCCTACGTGTTCCTTTGCTTTAGCGTGATATTCTATCAAGTCCTTACGAAGATCCCTCTTGAAAATCCCCTCTTGAATTATCCAAAGGAAAGATAACCTTCTTCCTTGCTCCGACGGCTGGAGTATGAGAGAGAGATCGAGAGAGAGAAAGAGGGATGAGAGGACGAAGCAATTCTTTCTGCATAAGCCCTTGCTCTGGTGGCTGGAAAAAAAAACGAGAGGGAGAGAGAGAGAGAGGCGGCGCGAGGGAGAGAGAGAGACGTGAGATTTTATAGAGAGATAAGGAAAAAATATATATATAAATTAAATTTTTTCTTAACCTAATTACTCCTTTAAATAATTAGTAAAATTAACCAATCTTTCCTTTTTTTCGCCTATAGATATATTTTGTTATATCCTATCCATTGGTAATCTTATGACTTAGTGGTGGAAAGCCTATTCCCCCAAACCAATAGTTCATGGTTCGAGCCTCGGCTAACGAACCATTTTTTTTCCTATTCTTAATTATTTCTATTTTATTATTATTATTCTATTCCTATTTTTATTATTTCTATTCTTATTCTTATTTCTATTTTCCTCTAATAAAAATATAGGAATTAAAATTTGGGGTGTTACAATCCCTTATACCTTATAAAAGTTTCGTCCTCGAAACTTAGAAAAGCTCAGGGTACTTTTGCTTCATGTCATCCTCACGTTCCCAGGTTGCTTCTTCAATCCTTTGACTTTGCCGTAAGACTTTTACTAACAGTATTTTTTTATTTCTTAGTTTCCTGACTGCTCGATCTATTATCTGAATAGGTCGACTTTCATAACTTAGATCTGTCTGAATCTGTACCGTCTGTGGCTCAATCACTTGGTTGGTGTCTGGGACGTGCTTCTTAAGCATTGAAACATGAAATACATTGTGGATAGCTGACATTTCCTGTGGTAGCTCTAGCTCATAAGCTACTTTACCAACTCTCTTGGTGATCAAGTAGGGGCCAACATATCTGGGACTTAACTTGCCTTTCTTCCCAAATCTCATTACCCCTTTCATAGGAGCTACCTTAATGAACACTGAATCTCCGACTTGGAACTCTAGGGGTCTGCGTCGGACATCGGCATAACTCTTCTGCCGACTTTGGGCAGTCTCTATCCTTTGACGTATGTTCTTTATTGCTTTGGTGGCGTCATCTATAAAATCAGTCTTGAGTCCCATTTCTTTCTTCTCGCCACCCTCATACCAACAGATAGGCGATCTGCATCTCCTTCCATACAAGGCTTCATAAGGTGTCATTCCAATTGTGGTTTGATAACTGTTATTATAGGCAAACTCTGCCAAACACAAATATTTGCACCAGCTTCCTTTAAAATCCAAGGCACAAGCTCTGAGCTTGTCCTCCAAAATCTGATTCACTCTTTCTGTTTGCCCATCATGCGAGGATGAAATCTGATCTTGAATCGTAACTTAGTCGAGGGCTTTTGAACACACTCCCGGTATGTGAAGTGAAGATAATGGTCTTAGGTACTCCATGCAGTCTAATCACTTCCTTGATGTATAACTGGGCTAACTGCTCTATGGAGTATGATATTCTGATAGGCATGAAGTGAGCAGACTTTGTCAATTTGTCGATAACTACCCAAATAGAATCGTAGTCATTGGTTGTTTTGGGCAATCCTACTATGAAATCCATGGCTAGTTCCTCTCACTTCCATTCTAGAATCTGGATAGGTTGTAGAAC
The DNA here is from genome assembly GCA_025175895.1 of Wurfbainia villosa. Classification (NCBI taxonomy): domain Eukaryota; kingdom Viridiplantae; phylum Streptophyta; class Magnoliopsida; order Zingiberales; family Zingiberaceae; genus Wurfbainia; species Wurfbainia villosa. The sequence continues at coordinate 10,510,587 of CM046001.1, read as the reverse complement.
TCCTCCTGGTCTTTGGTGTTAGGCTTTCACTCTCTGACATGTCAGGCAAGTGCTAACATACTTAGCCACGTCCCTCTTCATACCAAGCCACCAGAATTTCCCTTTCATATCTTGATACATCTTGGTGGATCCAGGATGCATCGAATATGGGGTCCCATGAGCTTCTTCTAGGATCTTCTTTCTTAAGTCTGGGTCGTTGGGGATACATAGGCGTTCACCCAAATATAATACCCCACTATCAGAGACACGGAGTCCTTCATCCTTCCCTTCTTGGATTTCCTGCTTGATCCTTTGGATGCTAGGATCTTTGTCTTGTCTCGCTAATATATCCTCAAACAATGTAGGTACTATGGTCAAGGCGGAGAGCTGTCCAGAAATGATCTCAACTCCAAAATTCATTATCTCTTTTTTCAGTGGTTGGGATAGTGTTGCTAGGGACATCAAAGTGGCGCATGATTTTCTACTCAGCGCGTCTGCTACTTTGTTTGCCTTTCCAGGATGGTAGTGGATTTCACAGTCATAGTCCTTTACTAGCTCAAGCCATCTACGCTGTCGCATATTCAAATCCTTCTGAGTGAAGTACTTCAGACTCTGGTGATCTGTGTAAATCTTGCATTGGACTCCATATAAGTAATGTCTCCAAACTTTCAGAGCAAAGACCACTGCTGCCAACTCAAGGTCATGAGTGGGGTAATTCTTTTCATAGTCCTTGAGTTGTCTAGATGCATAAGCAATGACTTTACCCTTCTGCATAAGTACTGCTCCGAGTCCCATCTTGGATGCATCACTATACAGGTCAAATCCCTCATTACTTTCTGGAAGGGTAATCTGGAGCACTTGTGAGTCTCCTCTTTAATTCAATAAAGCTCTTTTCACAATCTTCGGTCCATTCAACTTCTTGTTCTTTCTGGTAAGAACCAACAGTGAAGCTATCCTTGAGAAGTTTTCCACAAACTTCTGGTAGTACCCCGCTAATCCGAGGAAACTTCTGACTTCACTGACATTCTTTGGTTGACCCACCATCGATCGCTTCTATCTTTGTCAGGTCTACCATAACTCCATCTTTTGAAATAACATGACCCAGAAACGATATTCGATCAAGCCAAAACTCACACTTGGAGAACTTTGCATATAACTGTCTTTGCTGAAGGGTCTGCAAGACTGTCTTCAAGTGTTCGACATGTTCTTCCTGGGTTCTCGAGTAGATAAGGATGTCGTCAATGAAAACGACCACAAAATTGTCAAGGTACTCCTTAAATATCCGATTCATCAAGTCCATAAACATAGCGGGTGCATTTGTCACTCCGAAGGGCATGACCACGAACTCATAGTGTCCATACCTCGTTCGGAAGGTTGTTTTCGGTATATCATCCTCTTTAACTCTTACTTGATGATAACCTGACCGCAAGTCAATCTTGGAGAAAACTGTGGCTCCCCTCAATTGATCAAATAAATCCTCTATCCTTGGCAGAGGATATCTGTTCTTGATCGTCACTTGATTTAAGGCTCGGTAGTCTATGCACATCCTCATAGATCCATCTTTCTTTTTCACGAACAACACTGGAGCTCCCCATGGGGAATGACTAGGGCGGATGAATCCCTTGTCTAATAACTCCCGTAATTGTTCCTGAAGCTCTTTCAATTCAGCTGGAGTCATACGATAGGGTGCTTTTGAGATTGGGTTGGTACCAGGAATAAGTTCAATCTCAAACTCAACTTCCCTTCTAGGTGCTAGTCCTGGTAGCTCGTCAGGAAATACTTCCAGGTAGTCACATACGATTGGGACTTCTTCTAGCTTTTGGCTTCTTGCTTGCTTAGTATCAACTATATGTGCTAAATACCCCATGCATCCACTAGCTAGCATCTTCCGAGCTTCCATAGCAGACAAGAACTTCTTAGTCTTCTTCCTTGGTTCTCCAATAAACTCAAATTTGGCCTCGGTCTCGAGTTGGAATACTACCCTTCACTTACGACACTCAATGGAAGCACCATACTTGCTAAGAAAATCCATTCCAAAGATGACATCATAGTCATGCATGTCCAACAAGATCAAATCATTATAAAGCTCTCTGTCTGAAATTCTGACCGGCACGGTACGCAACCAGTGTGTAGATGTCATTGTTTCACCCGAAGGTAGGGTCGTTAAAAACTGAATATCTAAGATATCCGGAGTTATATCTATCTTCTTAGCAAATGTCATAGACATGAAAGAATGGGTTGCCCCAGTATCAAACAGTACGGTAGCATGCTGACTAAGGATAGGTATCTGACCTGTAACCACCGTAGAAGCATTTGCTACCTCTTCCTTGGTGAGGGAGAAGATCCGGGCATTAGGTGTAACTGATGGAGCCTCCAATCTTCCTTGGCTGATGTAAGGACCCTCGGTGCTCCTCGTGATCTCGATGTAGCCGGTCTACCTCCATACCGAATAGACTGCAAGGGTGAGGCAGATTGGTCTTAGTGGGGCACTGTTTGGCGAAGTGTCCCTCGACACCACATATATAACACTCGTTCACGCCCTGACGGCAAACTCCTGGATGCTTCCTCCCACACTTAGAACATGTAGGATACGTAGGCTGCTTACTGACTGAACCTCCCTTTGCATTATTCCATTGCTTCTTCTTGCCATTGTTGTTTCGCTTCCAGTTCGAATCACCGCTCTGAGGTTCGACCCTGAACTTCACGGCTTTGTTTTCTATCGAGACTAGCTTCTGGTGCTTGATACTATTCATGTAGTGCTCCGTGATTAGCGCACTACTGACTAGCTCTTCAGTGGTCTGTGGTCTATTAATTCTACCAGCTACATTTAGAGCTATCTCCGGTCTCAACATCTTTAGCATCAACCTAACTCTTTCCTTCTCAGTACTGACCAGTTTCGGACATAGGCGAGTCAACCTATTGAATCTCTTTACCGCTTTGTCTACTGATAAATCCCCTTGTCGGAACTCCGTGAACTCATCATAAGATGATCAAGTGAAACCACTATAAGGCTATTATCACTAATTTTTATCATCTTCACATACATATCTAGATATGCTCTATTACTTACTATCTATCATCTTCATATATATATATATATATATATGCAAGCATATTTAACTCAAAGAGAACATTCTAGGTAAGCATGTTTAACTTAAAAGAAGCGTTCCTTACTACTCATAAAATAAATAAAGCAGATAAATACTTGCTTACTTGGAGGCGGCAGGACTGATGCTCGATGTGTGTGTGACGGAAGGGCGGAACCCGCTCTGATACCATCTTGTAACACCCCCCCTAGTCTTTCCACTCTCTATCAGGGGAGATGTCACTACTTTACTGTCTCTATCTTTAATTCATGCAATATACAAATGCAATATGCTAACAACTAAAATAATCATAAGGACCTTTACATCACTTAAACAATAACCATTTCAAGATCTTCACCTAACATGCAAGTATTAAAACTAACCCAATATGACTCTAGCATTCTTTGGTCTCAACCATAAATAATCCAGTTGAACTTCAACAATATCAAAAGAAAACAAGAAACTAAAAATCTGATTTAGACATATGCACTTAGGATCTTTTACTTCGCCACACACACCAAAGACTTCATCCGCCATGCCACCCATCAAGCTTTTCTTTACCTTTATCTGCAGTATAAGGAAATGCAAACTATAAGCAATAACGCTTAGTAAGTACTTTCTATGCTCACAAAAACATGCACTGTATGAAATCATGCAACTAGTTCTCTTACCCTTGATACATTGATACACATGCAAGCACAACTGGAAATCATAATTCTGAATACATGTCTCTGGTATAAACCATGCTCTTAAGTATTTTAAAACTTATAAACAGTGTATCTGAACTGAAATGATTAACTTTGAAAACTTTTACTTATACTTATACTGATACTTTAAAATAATAATCATTCTGGATATGAGCCCGACATAGTACCAATGCAAGCATTCCTAATAGGCCGGGGTGACCAACCACCGAACCTACTAGGGTAATCAATCGAGGGCCTCTCAGTAAACGATGCCCTGTACATGCCTGTCAAAAAGTAAAATACTTCCTTTATACTTATATTCTTATACATAAAGGAAATGCTCTTAATCCCTAAATCACGAATGGGGAGCACCATAAAGATCATTATGCTCTTTCCCCAAAACTCAAATGGGGAGCATATCAAGATCGCAGCTCTTAATCCCCAATTCAACGGGAGCAGCTTTAAATTTTCTTTATAAAGGAAATATTTTTACATCTTACTCTATATCATACATATAATTGTAAGCTATAACTCATCTACAACATGCATGATCATGAATCACATTCTTATCATGGATCTAAACATGATGCTGGATTACCCATAACATAACGGTAAAATCACGTAACTAAAAACACCATGCATAACTGGAAATAACATACACATAAAAATATATCAATAATATACGATAACTACTTATACTGCAGGTGAGCAATACTTACCTCCTACGCTTTTCACCAATTTATATTGTTAGATTTCGTAAAGAGAAGACCTCCTACGTGTTCCTTTGCTTTAGCGTGATATTCTATCAAGTCCTTGCGAAGATCCCTCTTGAAAATCCCCTCTTGAATTATCCAAAGGAAAGATAACCTTCTTTCTTACTCCGACGGTTGGAGTATGAGAGAGAGATCGAGAGAGAGAAAGAGGCATAAGGCTTGGTGGTGGAGAGAGAGGGAGAGAGAGAGAGAGGCGGCGCGAGGGAGAGAGAGAGACGTGAGATTTTATAGAGAGATAAGGAAAAATATATATATAAATTAGAATTTTTCTTAACCTAATTACCCCTTTAAATAATTAGTAAAATTAACCAATCTTTCCTTTTTTTTTCGCCTATAGATATATTTTGTTATATCCTATTCATTGGTAATCTTATAACTTAGTGGTGGGAAGCCTATTCCCCCAAACCAATGGTTCATGATTCGAGCCTCGGCTAACGAACTATTTTTTTTTCCTATTCTTAATTATTTCTATTTTATTATTATTATTCTATTCCTATTTTTATTATTTCTATTCTTATTCTTATTTCTATTTTCCTCTAATAAAAATATAGGAATTAAAATTTGGGGTGTTACAGATATTCAGTGCAATCTGATATGCCCGTGATCAACGACGTTTCAATTGTCGTTTCACCCAGGGTCACAACCTCCATTCCACCCGGAGAGAAGCCGGAGAAATTCAACGGAGCTGATTTCAAAAGATGGTAACAGAAGATGATGTTTTATCTGACAACGCTAAACCTCGTAAGGTTTTTGTGTGAAAACCCGCCAACCGCTATGGAAGGAGATTCCAATAGTAAGGTTGCTTGCGATGTGTGGTCGCACGAAGATTTCCTGTGTCGTAATTATGTTCTCAATGCATTGGACAACACGTTGTATAACGTGTATAGTCTAATAGAGACGGCGAAATCTCTGTGGGAATCACTAGAGAAGAAATACAAAACCGAAAATGCCGGTTTAAAGAAATTCATCGTCGGCCGATTTTTGGATTTCAAAATGGTGGATTCCAAGAGTGTGACATCTCAAGTCTAAGATATGCAACTGATATTACATGATCTGGATGCCGAAGGCATGAAGCTGAACGAGTCATTCAAAGTAGCCGCGGTAATTGAGAAACTCCTCCCGTCATGGAAGGATTTCAAAATTTACCTGAAGCATAAGCAAAAGGAGATGGCCTTGAAGACCTGATCCTGAGGCTACGAATAGAGGAGGATAATCGAAGATTCTCCGACTCTAAAGGAACGAAGTGGACTATCGACGAGATGTCTAACCTGGCTGAGTCGAACACCAAAAAGTCGATGCAATTCAAAAAGAAGGCTCCAGGCAAAAAATTCAAGGGCTCATGTTACAACTACGGAAAGTCAGGACACATGTCCAAAGATTGCAGACGTCTAAAGAAACCAACCAAAGGTCAGAAGGAAGTTGCGAACCAGGTCGCAACTTCTGACGACATGAAGCTAGATCTCATTGCGGTCGTGTTTAAAGCCAACACGGTGGTGGACAACCCGAAGCAGTGGTGGATCGATACTGGAGCAACACGTCATATCTGTTCTGATAAGGCGATGTTCTCCAAGTATACTCTGATAAGTGGAAGAAAACTCTATATGGGCAATTCCACAACATCGCCGATTGTCAGACTTGGAAAAGTTGTTCTGAAGATAACATCAGGAAAGGAGCTAACGCTTATTGATGTGCTTCATGTTCTCGACATCAGAAAGACCCTAGTTTCTGGATTGGCACTTGTTAAAGTCGGGTTCAGACTAGTGTTCTAATCAAATAATTTTGTACTTACGAAGAATGGTGTATTCGTAGGTAAAGGGTACTTAGAACAAAGTTTGTTCAAGATGGTTGTAATGACTGTACACCGTGAATTTGATGGTAATAAAATAAAAACTTCCAGCTACGTTGTCGAGTGTTTTAATTTATGGCATGATCGACTTGGACATGTTAATAATAATACTCTGAAACGTCTCGTCAAATTAAATTTATTACCAAATATCGATGTTGATAAAACACACAAATGTGAAGTGTGCGTGGAAGCAAAAATGACGAGACTATCTTTTCATTCGGTGGAAAGGTCAACGACTCCTCTAGAGTTAATATATAATGATCTATGTGACTTAAAATTCGTGCAAACTAGAAGAGGTAAAAAATATTTTATTATCTTTATTGATGACTGTACGAGGTTCTGTATGTTAGATATTGGGTCTTAAAAAACCAATACTTTATAATATCAAAAGGAAAAAAAAAGTAATTCATCATTTGGTTTTATGATTTTTGTTTATAATTTAATATTAAACTTATGGTATTTTTTTTTAATAGGATCATAAAGAAGATGTGAAAGAGTACAATTTATCTTAGCCATTTATATCTCCTAATCTGCCATAATAGTTCTCTAGATGATATATTTTTTATTAAATTACTAATTCTTTAATGTTATTTTTTTTTGGTTGACTTCTTGTAAATGATCTTTTTTTATCAAACTAAATCCTATTTAACTCCTTTTGATTGTGCATATAGTAAAGTTTCTTTTTAAAAAATCTTTCTTTTTATTGATTAAATTGTTCTTTTGCTAGGGTCTAAAATGTCATTTATAAATATTTAATATTTTTGAAGTAGGTAGATATATCAACAAAGTTATAGAAAAAGATTCCTAAAAGAGATGAAATAAATAAAAAATTTGATTAAGATTCATAATTTACAATGATAGTGTAGTTAGTGGTTGTTTAGTCTTTCTATATTTTTTTTATTTGCAAGATTTCAGCTTATAAAACCATATTGTCCTAAGATATTTGTGATTTATTGTAATCCTAATTGTTGGTTTTTATTTTTTTTTAGGATGAAAATGCATAAGATGAGACCTTGAGATGAGGAAGTTACATTTTGAAGATCCATAGATATCTATAAGTTTCATAAACATTGCAATTTAGTAATATTTTGGTGATGAAGTATGATTTCTTATTATTAAGTTATGAATTATAAGTTGAATACTCTATATAATTATTGTTGTTTTGGCATAAAGTTATATATTCTATATAATTGTTATTGTTTTGGCTTAAAGTTATATCCATGTGTGACTCATTTATTTTAATTAAGATACTATTTAATGTGAATTTTTAAGATTTTATGATATTTTTTTATTCATGAAATGATTATCATGATGTATTAAAATATATTTATATTATAGATTCTGAGTGAACCAGTTTGTGACAAGCCTTATTAAACTTATAAATAAACAAATAAGCTTTTATCAAACCTATAAATATTTTTTAAAAAACAAATGAACTTTCAAAATAAACAAACAAGCTCACTAACCAATAAAACAAAATATTAAAACTTTAAACAAACAAACAAACGAGCTTGATAATATTTAAACAAGCCAATATTAAACAAGTATTAATCAAGTTTGAATCGAGCTTGATTAGAAGCTTGATACCCATTAAACAAGCCAAGCTCAATTCAAGCTCAAGTCAAGATCGATCTAAAAAAAAAAAAAGAAACTAAGCCAAGCTTGAACAGACTTTTCAATAGCTTGGTTAATTTTAGACTTTGCTCGGCTTGGTTTGGTTATTTTATCAAACAAGTCTCAACACTATAAAGCTTGACTTGACTTGACTCATTTACAACCCTACTCCGACTCCAACGAAAGTTAATCAACCTTAGTATAATAATTCGTAAAAGGTTAGAATCCGTCAATCTAGCGACCTCAATCTATCTGTCCCACGGTTATTATGAGAAAAATAAATCACGAAGGGTCTTATGGGCTTTGAAGTGGTGGCCAAAATACGTAGGGGTTATCTGAATCCAAGAAAAAACTTTAGATTTTCTCCGGAATCGATTTTTATCTTATCCGTAAACTCTATCGTGTCTTAGTCACTACGTCATCCCTATAGAGACAACTTTAATATGATAATAAATACGACAATTTACCAAACACAGCAGCTGAAGTTCGGAATTGCACAAAACGCACACTATAGTTTCAGAATTACCAAATCGCGCGCGTAATCCCAAAATACCCCTCCCGCCAAACAGCGTTTTTAATGCAGAGATTCTGCATGCATCCGAGTCACATTTCCAAATCCCGAGCCATCCAAACGTCCCGTCCAAACGAGTCACCAAATTAGCATTTTCGTATCTTCAGCTTCCCAGAAATCTTCAAGCGAACAAAAAATTGGAAATTCTTAGACTCCAGTTTTCCTCCTGCGGCGTCATTCCGTTAGCTTCTGAGTTTTTGGATTTCGACGAGACGCTTCGAGGTAATATGGTGTCGTCCTCTCATTTAACTAGAGTTTTACCCATTTCTTACTCGGTTGTAGGGTTTCCGTTGAAAGGCGTACATCTCATAAGATTTTTGTCTACCATTCATTATTGCAGAATGAGTCAAGCATCTAGTTCAACCTCTCCTTCATCGGCCAAGGTAAGTGTCGCATTCCTTGCTTTAGTCGAATATGAAGTATGCCATATGTTTAAAATGATTTTTCGATTATGGTTTTGGAATGATTTCAAATATTCAAATACAAATGGACGATCTTTTTCATCTGTATCTGAATTAGATAAATAGAGCCCTAAAGTTTTTTTAACAGGATTATTGCAAAGCATTGCGGAATCTCTAATTTATTTTTTACAGTTACAAAATGAATGAAGGAATAAATCAGGTTTTTTAAATTTTGTATTTTCAAATTGTTAGGGAAATAATGAGTGTGCGAAGAAACTCCAATGGACCAGCATTTTAGGCCACTTTATTGAATTTTTTGGAGGTCCATGTGCCAAAGGAAAGCAACGTCCGTGTGTTTGTTTACATGAAAGGCACAAAGAGATCATTAAACAAACCTCATTTGCTGTTTTTTTGAATATACAAGACATTCCACAAATCCGTGGCATATTGGTCAATATATTTCAAAGTTGGGATTCGACAAGTCAAAGCTTTAAGTTTTCAACTGTGTCAGTTGCTTTCACCAGAAGAGATGTGTCTCTTTTGCTCGGTATTGCAGATAGAGGAGCTTATGTTCCTATGAATTCAATTAATGCATCAGGTGCTCTTTTCAATTCTCAATTCTCCAAAAAAGAACCAACTAGATCGAGGTTAGAGTTTTTGCTTAAAACCTTTTCTACTAGAGTAGAAGTAGATGAAGATGTTTTGGTATTTTATAAGTTGTATATTCTGTATATATTTGCTCGTGTGTTGTTCTGTACTACTGCATATAAGGTCCCCATAGGTCTTGTAGATATTGTAGATGATTTTGACAACATAGGTAGTTTCAATTGGGTCGAAGCCATCATCAATTTATGGCTCAACAATTGCCTACTATTGGAGATATATGTTCATCTACTAATACAGTTGCGCAGAAGTATTGAATTCCTTACCTAAAGGGATTTGCCGACCTTTTGGCTGTAAGTTCTTTCTTACTAAATTATTTTTTCTTTTATATTTACATAAGTATGTAACACTTTGAATATGAGCAGGCTTGATTTCTGGAACATGTCCCAATCCAGAGACCATACAATACCGAAGGGCCACGAATAAATAAGTGGAGGGCAACTCCTTCACATATTAGCAAGGTGAGGAATTTATTGGAGCAAGTCTCACCTGAACAAGTAAATAGAATACCACAACTCATTTTTTCATTTTCGTTATCTAAATAATTGTTGATTTTTTGATAGGTCATTGTTGATCTAGTGTGTACACGTAGTGAAAATATATTGCTTGATAAGGTTGACTATTATATTGAAAATACTCCTCATCCAATAGAGACATCATTATCACAAACTATACAAGAAAAATACCCTACTAGTGAATGCCATGAGTGTTTAGTTTATCAGAGACAACTCAAAGAGTTAAGAATGAAAAACATGGCACTAACCGAAAGGGTAAAAGAACTAATGGAAATTATAGGAAGAGAAGGTATGGAGGCTGAATCAAATAAGCCCGAAGTTGACCCTCAACCTCAACCGGAACCAATTGCCAGCAGAACAAGACGGCGAGATAGAACCCGCTATGATTACAGGGATACTCCCGTTGATAGTCCACTGTGGGCAAAATTGGTACCTCAAAGCAAAAGAAAAAAGACAGAAATTTCTGATGTTGAGTTATTAGAAGGGCAACCTGATAAAGCTGTAAATGAAGCAGAAGTATTTGCGAAGAAAGGCAAACAAAAAGTTGGTATGGATGAATTGTAAGTGAGGGATACTATCTGTATTGTGGAAGAAGATGAAAAAGATCTTGAGAGGGATGAAGCAATAATTGATAAACTCAACCAAATGAGAATGGAAGTCATCATTATGAATACTTCCCAAAATTAGTTTGTGTTATTTTATTTAAATAACTAATATAATTTTGTATTATAGTATGTCAAGAAAAAATGTAAGGCTAATGAAAGAACAAAAACAAGATGCTGATGTGACCTACTTGCTAAAAAGTTTAGAAAATATAAAGTATGGTAGTTACATCCACCATTACATTCAAAAATTTTATTACAATATTATAAAGTGCAAATATTTAATTACCATTAAATTTTTTTGTAGGCCTATTACAGGTTATGTTTGGGAGGAAGCTCCTTTTTCATTAACTCTGAATTCTTTATACTCTGGAGTTAATGGATCTGTTTTCACAATTGGGGAGGTTATCGATACATTTTGCTCAATTCTTTTTAGGGGGGCCTCCTCTTCATGTAGGTCATATAACAAGTCTGTGTATTGCTCATCCGTGTTCATTGTAAGGAAGTTAAATTATCTTGTATTTTCACGATTTAAAATGTTATACTAACTGTTTAAATATTTTCCTCTACACACAATTACAGTCAGCATTAAGAATGTCGTGGAAGACTGCCACAACACAAATCATAAACACGGACATGAATGATGGAGAGGTTAGATATATTTTTATACCTCTAAATACTGACCAAACTTACTTTCACCTGTTGTGTATCGATACAAAAGCAATGACTTTCAATCATTACAACTCCATTTCATATTGTGGAAGATCAAAAGCTGATTTTGAAGCAATGGTGAGTAGTTTAATTTTTTAAATATGGATATTCCATCAATTTAACTTAGTTATCTGAAAATGAATAGTTATCTTAACTTAGTCATCGTGTAATAATAGGTATCCCAATTTAAAGGATATTCACCTAAGGAGCTTGCAGCAATTCATCCATGTTTACAAGCTTATTACCCCATCGACAGCTGGGTTTCTGTTACAACTGATTGTCCCCAACAAGTAGCAAGGTGAAAATACTGAACGTGAAAATTATACTTTTGAATTGAAATATAAAATTTTTCTTTGCATGTTTACAGCAATGATTGTGCCTTCTTTGTGATGCAATACATGAGATGTCTGCTTTATGGTGAGAAGATGGACTTCAAACAAGCAGACATGACCAAATTCAGAATAGATGTCTCAGTCTCAATTTTAAGGGATGAGTTCTTCCTGATGTAATTTTAGAAAAGTTGTGGACTTCAAACTGCATTGTTGTAATTAATGAATTTTGCTAATTTGTAAATGGTACTGCTTTCCATAGATCAACAGTGACTGTAAATTTGTTTATTGTTTGTGTTTGAGCTTTAATAAATGTTATATAATATATTGTTGAATACTTTGATGGTGCTGGCAATGAAATCCCAGGAACACAATGGTCCTGGGATTTAATTTTCCAGCAACATGTTCAAATTCAAAGTGGTTCATATCCAAAAAAAAGTGGTCCTGAGAATTTAAGTCCCAGGAACACAGTGGTTCTGGGATTTTAATTCCCAACACCACATATAATTTCGAACTGACCGAGAAATACGGTGGTGATGGAAATTTAACTCCTAGGAACACACTGGTGCTGGGAATTAAAGTCTCGACCACGTCTGATCGAGGGCAAGGAATAAGGAGGTCTTTGGGTATTAAAATCCCGGAGAACTCAATGGTCTGGGATTTTAATATCACGATACCCGAATCGCCGAGGAATACGGTGGTGCTGGGAATTTAACTCCCAGGAACACACTGGTGCTGGGAATTAAAGTCCGGCACCACGTACAATTTCGAACTGGCCGAAAAATAAGGTGGTGTTGGGAATTAAAATCAGAACACATGGTCCGGATTTTAATTCGTGACCACGCATACTTCGAATCGCGAGGAATAATACGGTATCGTAATTATAATCCGTAAACAGGGTCTTGGGAATTTATTTCCCGGGACCACGATAATTCAAATGGCCGAGGAATAAGGTGGTCATGAGATTTCAATGTGACACGTACTGAATCAAGGGAATAATGGTGGTCTGGGATTTCAATTGATTAATACACTTTCAAACAGCCCGAAAATAAGGTGGTGCTGGCAATTATAATCTCAGGAACACAGTGGTCCTGTGTAGGGCCATCAATGGATTTTGGCCGAAACCCATTGATGGACCTTGAGGAGTCCAAATTCCGAAATCTTGACATGGACTGAAAGACCTAACAGCTTCAAATGTTGTTGTGTCGACGAAACTTTGTTCTGATCCACCTACCTCCCAGTTTCTGAAATATGGCTGTGTAAACCTAATCAAACCTTGAATATCAGAAATTTTGGACACGGTACACAGAGGGGCACTTCCCAGACCCAGTGGACTTGGATTGGATCGAAGATGAGCTGAGTAGGGCCATCAATGGGTTTGGCCACCAAACCCGTTGATGGACCTAGAGGAGTTCAAATTCCGAAATCTTCACATGGACTGAAAGACCTAAGAGCTTCAAATGTTGTTGCTTGGAGGAAACTTTCCTCTGATCCTCCTACCTCCCAGTTTCGGCCGCGTGCCACGTGGCACGGGGCCGGATTTCTGAAAATTGGCTGTGTAGACCTAATCCTGCCTTGGAAATCAGATATTTTGGACACGATACACAGAGGGGCACGTCCCAAAGCCACTGGAGTTGGATTGGATCGGAGATGAGGTGAATAGGGTCATCAATGGGTTTTGACCGAAACCCATTGATGGACCTAGAGGAGTCTAAATTCCAAAATCTTCACATGGACTGAAAGACCTAAGAGCTTTAAATGTTGTTGCTTGGAGGAAACTTTCCTATGATCCTCCTACCTCCCAGTTTCGGCCGCGTGTCACGTGGCACGGGGTCGGATTTCTGAAAATTGGCTGTGTAGACCTAATCCTACCTTGGAAATCAGATATTTTCGACACGATACACATAGGGGCACGTCCCAAAGCCACTGGAGTTGAATTGGATCGGAGATGAGGTGAATAGAGCCATCAATGGGTTTTGACCGAAACCCATTGATGGACCTAGAGGAGTCCAAATTCCGAAATCTTTACATCGACTGATTGACCTAACGACTTCACATGTTGTTGCGTCAAGGATACTTCCTTCTGATTCTCCTACCTCCCAGTTTCGGCCGCGTTCCATTAAGCACGGGGCCTGATTTCTGAAAATTGGCTGTGTAAACCTAATCCTGCCTTGAAAATCAGAAATTTTGGACACGATACACAGAGGGGCAAGTCCCAAAGCCACTGGAGTTGGATTGGACCGAAGATGAGGTGACTAGGGCCATCAATGGGTTTTGACCGAAACCCATTGATGGACCTAGAGGAGTCCAAATTCCGAAATCTTGATGTGGACTGAAAGACCTAACGGCTTCAAATGTTGTTGCTTCGAGGAAACTTTCTTCTGATCCTTCTACCTCCCAGTTTCGGCCGCGTGCCACATGGCACGGGACCGGATTTCTGAAAATTGACTGTGTAGATCTAATCCTGCCTTGGAAATCAGATATTTTAGACACGATACACAGAGGGGCATGTCCCAAAGCCACTGGAGTTGGATTGGATCGGAGATGCGGTGAATAGGGCCATCAATGGGGTTTGACCGAAACCCATTGATGGACCTACAGGAGTCCAAATTTCGAAATCTTTACATCGACTAATTGACCTAACGGCTTCACATGTTGTTGCATCGAGGAAACTTCCTTCTGATCCTCCTACCTCCCAGTTTCGGCCGCGTGCCACTTGGCACGGGGCTTGATTTTTGAAAATTGACTGTGTAAACCTAATCCTGCCTTGAAAATCAGAAATTTTGGACACGATACACAGAGGGGCAAGTCCCAAAGCCACTGGAGTTGGATTGGACCGAAGATGAGGTGACTAGGGCCATCAATGGGTTTTGAGCGAAACCTATTGATGGACGTAGAGGAGTCCAAATTCCGAAATCTTGATGTGGACTGAAAGACCTAACAGCTTCAAATGTTGTTGCTTCGAGGAAACTTTCTTCTGATCCTCCTACCTCTGCGCGTACGTGGGCCGATTAAAAATGTGGTCTTTGGGAATTTAAATCCCAAGAACACAGTGGTCCTGGAAATTTAATTCTCATCACCACGTTCATTTGCGAACTGGCCAAGAAATAAGGTGGTGTTGGGAATCTTAATCCGAGAACAGCGTTGTAAGTGAATTTAAACACCACGCATAATTTCAACCCGAATGAGAAAAAATGTGGTGCTGGGAATTTAAATCCCAGGAACACAATGGTCCTGGAAATTTAATTCCCAGCACCACGTCCATTTGCGAACTGGCCGAGAAATAATGTGGTGCTTGGAATCTTAATCCAGAACACATGGTCTTGTAAGTGAATTCCCAAAGACTATGATAGCTGGCCGAGAAAAAATATGGTCCAGAATTTAAATCCAGAACAGGTGGTCCCGAAATTTAATTTCCAGCACCACGTCCATTTGCGAACTGGCCGAGAAATAAGGTGGTGTTGGGAATCTTAATCCCAGGAACACAGTGGTGCTGGCAAGTGAATTCCCAGCACCACGTATAGTTTCGAACTGGCCGAGAAAAAATGTGGTGTTGGGAATTTATATCCCAGGAACACAGTGGTCCTGGAAATTTAATTCCCAGCACCACGTCCATTTACGAACTTGCGGAGAAATAAGATGGTGTTGAGAATCTTAATCCCAGGAACACAGTGGTGCTGGGAATACCAGCACCACATATAGTTTCGAACTAGCCGAGAAATAAGATGGTGCTGGGATTTTTAATCCCAGGAACACAGTGGTCCTGGAAAATAAATTCCAAAGACCACGCATGAGCCGAATCGAGAAATAAGGTGGTGCTGGCAATTTTAATCCCAGGAACACGGTGGTCCGGAAAATTTAATTCTCAGCACCACGTACAAATCCTATCACAAAATCATAAAGTCAAAGTGGTTCACATATTTAACAAAGTATATATATTCCATAATTGTACAGATACTACACAGATTGCAAACACTTTTGCAGCTGACTAATGACTTTTACAGGCAGGCACCTTGGTGTAGTTACAAATCTAAAACTCTGTATAGTCTTACAACATATCCCACAATACAGCACAGTCATAATGGCAAACAAAATTGTGAGCTGCGCATTATTCTATTCCCCACCACGAGACCATCTACCATCTTCTTAATGACCCTTACATTTGTGGAACTCCACCTCCATCTCAGCATTCTTGGCAAAGCATGAGGGACGTGTGGAGGTAGGATACACAAATGCTCACACATCCATACCTGGAATGACAAGATTAGTTGTTAATAGATAGATTGATCTATACTATTTGCGGAACACAAAATATATTCACTCACAGCCAATAAGTGTGTGAAACCCTTAAGCATTGGTCTCGTAGATCCACCGACGACCTCTGCTTTTGGTCGCAATGTGACTCCCATACTAATTGACTCCATTTGAGGAGTCATGTACGTATAAAGTGCTTCGCACCAATTGTACCTGCCTAAGTTATCAAAATCCTCTACACAATGTATAAGTGATCGCATAGGTATTCTAGGCTTACTGCTGGTGGTAGTAAAAAACACACAAGAGAAAAAATATAAAATAAACAACTGACAATAAACTTTTGCAGATCCTAAATTATCCGAGATCCGAAGTCTTCAAGAAATCCTCCAGATGCTTGTTAGAGCAATCACTTCCATGAAATATTGTAAATATAGCCGCCGTAGGGAGCTTCATTATTCATAGGAACTTCAAGTCCATCATCCGTAGACCAAGGATGAGGGAGACATCCGTCTTTGTGAAATGCAATTTCTTGTCGTGGAATATAAAACATTTCTCCTTGCAGTCCCAATTATCAAACATATTTTGAACGAGGGGTCTGACATGGGTAATATCTGGAATGTCCAAAACCCACGCAAAGGGGGAGCTCCGAATAAGCGTTTCTTCTTCCACACTCGGCGACACACTTGCAATAAATTTTTTAAACTGTGAAACGTTGCTTTTCCAGTTCATTCTCTTGGTTCTTCCTCGCATCAACGCACGGGTTCTTGCAGAAGTATCGCTTGATAATTCACCAGTTGAAGCCATCGTTAACTGAGAAACATTCCTTAGGTTACGAACCAAATGCATTATAATACGGTGATTTTAAACTAATAGATGAAATGGATTGAAACATGTGTGATGATACAAACAAACGTTACCTCTGCTCAAATGGTAAACCCTAAAACCCTAAACCCTATCAGGCCCGAGTTTAAACGACATCGTGCACGGAAAATTGCAAAATCCTAGATAGATCGGAAGAAGTGATAGCGACACAGAATTTAAGAAATCTACAAAACTTACTTAGGTCGAAAATAGCGTTGAGATGGTGTTGAGATGGTGTTGAGATGTTTGAACTCGCATCGGGGAGTTTGAACTGGCACCGGGGGGTTTTAACTGGCACCGGAGAGTTTTAACTGGAATCGGGGAGTTTGAACGGGCACCGGGGAATGGAAGCGCAATTCCACGAGAGACAGAACGCAAGGAGCGACAGAGAAATGAAATATGGTGTTGAGATGTTTGAACTTGCACCGGGGAGTTTTATATTAACTACGAGTGCGGGACGATTTAGATTACAATTTTGTAAAATAGCGTAACAAATATTTTCATTACAATTCTGCAAAATAGCTTAACATTAACATTAACATTAACATTAACATTGTTTCCTTTACAAATATTTACACAACCATTATTTACACTTAGGAATTAGTAGCCGGTGGCATTCTACAAGGCCTCCTATTATGCCCAAGCTGTTTGCATCTGCTGCATTTATTTTTCACCCTCCCAGTATGTTTAGACTCAATGCGTGCCTTTTTTCTTCGCCCGGGCTGCACAAGGCTATGAGGAGGTAGAACTCCGAAAATTTTGTCACCATTAGGCCAAAATTTCTTGCTTCGACATGGGTAAATATGATCCATGTAAGTGGCCTCCCAGGTTTCCCTTAGAAATTAATGCTCGCAATAACGGTATGGATCCATGTTCTGATATATGATGACTGCAATAGCATGCGAGCAAGGAATTCCTGAAATTTAAAACTCACCGCAGATGCAACTTCGCCTATCCAAATCCACAATATACGAAGAAGCTATTGTCTGTACTTCCATTTCCATTTGTGAGTATGGGAATACCGAATATAATCGAGTTCTTTCTCTCCTTTCATCAATCTCTTTAATGACATAAGGTGTTAGAAAACCTGACCTTTTTGAAGATTCTTCCCTAGGGTTATAGAACCATTCAGCAACCTTTCTTCTAGTGTTGTCAATTAAACTGGTGATGGGGAGTTCACGTGTTTCCTTGAATAATGCATTTAAACTCTCAGAACAATTAGTGGTTAACATTGTGTACCTCCTCCCAGGAAAGTGTATATTGACCCATCTTTTTGGATCGATCTTTTGTAGCCACACATATGCATCCTTGTGTTTGTCATGAATGTTCGTGATTAATCGATCAAACTCCACTCTTATTGCTCTTGTTTTGCGCCAAAATAAACCTAATGAGGATCTATCCTGCATTCCGCTACCATGTTACAAGACAAGTGATAACAACAAAACATGATGGGCGAGATGGATACACTTTGTTAATCACGATATAATCCTCGATGTCTATCCGATACAATGCTCAACGACTGGGCAGATAAAGAATGAATGTCTTTACATGATCTAAAAACCACTCCCAGTGCATCCACATTCAACTTCGCAATTCCAAATGCAATCGCATAATTTTTGCATTACCGCACAATGACAAGTGAGCCATTAGCAAAACACTGTGATACTCGCTGATATGTGTAGCATCAATTCCAATCGCTTTTTGCAAATAAGACTCAATACTCTTCCACAAGCACCAAATGCCCAAAAACATCTCGAATTGATTTTCACCATTTCTTAGTATCGCAACATATGTATCGTGATCTCTAACTCTTAACTCATGCAAGTACATCGAAGATCAATATAGGCTGATCAAAATCACCTACCACTCTTTTAATGTTTTCGTCTGTGTATGCTTTCTTGTATGAAATGTTAACACCAAACCTAGCTTGCATTTCTCTTCAATTGAACTTGGTTTGTAATCATCAAGTAGCAATCCCCTACAACTGGTTTGCTACAAATGTGGATGTGCAAGCATGTTGATATGTTGTTTCTAACACCGCCACATTCATGCGCTTACATATTTTGTGCTGAACTCCACGCCTCCACTTGCAACTAGACTCCATGAACAAGGTTTGCTAAAGCAAATAACTTTAATTCTATTAAGTCCGATGTCAATCGCTTGTATCAAGTTTTTAGCATCGCATGCCTTATTAGTGCATCTTTAAACTCTTATCGAGAGGAAACAACTTGTCCAAAGTGAAAATTCATTCGATCGATGAATCATATACGCCAATAGTCTTATTTGTGGATTTAAAACATAGAGATCATCGAATCGGGAACACTTCCTCTAAGTCATCAGATCGATCCGGGTTTAACTCACCTTCTTTATGTTGGATATCATCAGCTAAGAATTCTTCCGAAGGATTTGTATATTCTAACTCTTCTATCGCATGTATATCACTTACCTCCTCTTCACTCCAAGTTTGTTCAAAATATTCATGATCTACTGTGGTAGTAGTGACAAACTCTTCTTCGAGTATGGAAGAAGCTTCTCTATTTATATCAAGGTGTTGATCACTGATAATTCTATTCCCCACATCAGTAAACTGAGATGAAGATGGAATATTACTTGGGGACAGATTTATGGAATCTTGATCATCTAACTCTCTATCCTTCAAATTTGATTCAATTGTTTCCAAAAATGTTAACACTTCATCAGGAAGGGGGTCGTCCCTGCAAATGTTTTTAAAATCAACACTATTATATGTAGTGTGCTAGGCAAGTAGGCTGAATTTTTTTAACTAGGCTTTAGAAGCCTGAAGACAAGTGGAGGATGATAGTTTACGGTTAGGTTTCCCAATTATGCACTTAACTAATTAGAACATTTGATGTTGATAGGGCCATCAATGGGTTTTTACCGAAACCCATTGATGGACCTTTCAATGTTGAAATTATGAACAGTTTATATGGAAGGGAAGAGGAAGACATTTACAAGGTTTATGCGCAGAGGGATACTTAGTTCCCACACTCCTACCGGCAGTTATGGGTGCATGCCAATTGGCACGCAGCATGCCAATTGGCACACTCGTCTGAATGTTGGCACAGAGCATTAATTTTCATAACTACTGTTTGGGAGCCTAAGGAAAGGTGGAGAATGATAGTATAGGCCACGCTTGCACTCGACCCGCCTAAAGGACTTTATTTATCTCCAATATAAATTGACAGCACCACTATTTTTCTCGGCCAGGTTCCCTCTCCATGGTGCTGGAAATTTATATCCCAGGCCCACGGTGGTGCTGGGATATAAATTCCCAGCACCACCATTTATCTCGACCAGTTCCATCTCCCTGGTGCTGGGATTTTTAAACGCAGAACCACTGTGTTGCTGGGGTTTCAGTTCCCAGCACCACCAACAATTCCGACAACTTATATGTACATGGTGCTGGAAATTACATTCCCAGCACCATGGTGTTGCTGGGAGTTTTAATCCCATTACCACGGTGGTGCTGGGATATAAATTCCCAGCACCACCATTTATCTCGACCAGTCCAATGCCAATGGTGCTGGGAGTCTTAATCGCAGGACCACAGTGTTGCTGAGGTTTCAAATCCCAGCACCACCCTTAATGTCGACAACTTATATCTCCCTGGTCTAGTGAATTAGATTACCAGCATACTTTGGGAGTTTGAAATCTCATTACCATGGTGGTGTTGGGATATAAATTACCAAAGACTACCACCATTTATCTCAACAAGTTCATTCCCATGTGTCGAGTTTTAATCGCAGGACCACAAAGTGGCGATTTATATTTCAATTTCCAAAGACCACCTTTATCCCGAACTGTTGAACGTCGATGGTGCTGGGAGTTTTAATCCCAGCACCACGGTGGTGACGAGATTTCAATTCCCAGCACCAGATTTTATCCCGAATTTGTTGAACCTTAATGGTGCTGAGAATTTGAAGCCCAGGACCATGATGTTAATGAGATTTAAATTTCCAGCATCACTTTTTATCCAGAGTTTCAATCTCCCATGGTGCTGGGATTTAAAATTTTAGGGAGAGGGTGGTGCTAGGAATTTCATCACAAGACTACTTACTCTCTGATGATCAATCTCCTAGTCGAATATCAATCAGGGAACTTCAGTAATCATGGTATTTAATTGAAAGCATCACATTTTAAGTTAGGTGGAATTTATTTAGGTGGCGACAAAACTTGGTTATGAATCTCCTGCATTGCAATTATGGGTGCATTGGTCTACTTTGGTATGATATGCCTACCTCATATTTATGGGTGTGTGGCAACCTTGGCTATACAACCACCTACAATGTATTTATTAACCTTATAGCAGTCTCAAGAATAAAAATACATACATATATGATAATACTATGTGAAGCGGCTAGTGAGTGAGCTGCGCCAACTTCTGGATTAACTGCTGATATATTCGTGGGAGCAGTGATGTCGTTGATAACTACTAGGGTTTTATCAAAAATGGTGTTGCTCAGTTGGTTTGCGGAGGAAAGCTGCATATGATGCTCATCAACAAAGATGAGGTCGGCCTCACTACTGGGGAAGAGACGCTTTGGATGGCTCAGATTTCCAACAGGCTCGGATGGATGCAAATCTCTCTCTGTATTAAATTGCAACCTGTTTGGCGGGAAGGGTATTTTGGGAATTACGCACGCGATTTGGTAATTCTGAAACTATAGTGCGTGTTTTGGGCAATTCCGAACTTCAACTGCTGTGTTTGGTAAATTGTCGTAATAAATACAGTGAAGAATGTGATTCAGCATGAACATTAAATAACTCCCTCATGAAGAATTCAAATCTTATTTCTTATATAAATTCTGCATCGCACTTGGCACTTATCACCGTATCTTCTCCGTAAAAATGAGTCGGAGTTTGAACCCGATTCTACGAGAATTATAAAATATCTCAGAGTAAAATTTTAAAAAATGCACTTTAATTATTTTTATTATTAAAATGTCTATTTATATTCTAGATAAAAAATTTATCTTTACGTTTTTAATATGACTGAAAATCAAATTTTATCGTCGTATGAATACTATTCGAATTTATTCCGTGACCAATAAAATTTTTTGAAAGAGTAGTTGAGTTAAGATTCAAAAAATCCAATGCCAATGAAAAAAACATCTATCTTAATTTTTATCTCTAAAAATAATAGAACATTGTTGCAAATAATTTTAATAGTAATTAAAATTATTTAAATATTGATTAAAAATTTGTTATTATTTTAAAAAATATCAAATGATATAATAATTTTTGTCAAAATTATTATATTATCTGATAAAAATTATTATAATCAAAGTAGTTTTGAGTTAAAATTACATAATATAAAATAGTCACTAAGCAATTGAGACTAAACTATGTCAATTGTATTAATTTTAGCTGATATCATTATAGAATCTTGATATCATGAACGTCACATCAGTGTGCATCCGAGTATACTGTAAATGAAAAATATACAATATTTTATCACGATTTCTCTTTTTGGAGCGAGTGCTATAGTCAATGTCTAAATCCATCGAGGTCATCGTCACTTTCACCGTCCAACCCATCGAGGTTGTCGTCACCACCACGATAAAAATTCAACTGAATTATGATCGCCAGTGCTCTGATCGCAATCACGATAAATTTCAATCGTAATCGGGTTGAAATCCGATTACGATCTAATTGATACCATAATCCAATCGGATTGCGATCGAAATCTAGCTGAATTATGAACGTCAGTGCGCAATTATAATTGTGATCGCTTTTGATTACAATCCGATTAAAATTCAATCGAATTGTGACGGTTGACGACTGTAATAGCAGTCAATTTCGATTATAATTCGATCGGACTTAAATGTCGATTGAATTATGATCGAATTCCTGTAGATGTGGACGATGAAAACGTGATAAAGAACAACGAATAAAATATTATGTATTCTCTGTTACGGTATAAAAATGGATGCTCAGTATAATCATCATATACAAGTATTTTCTGAATAAAAAATAAAATAACACACTCTTTTATTTTAAAAATAAAATAAAATGTCTGAAAAATAAAAACACTTTTATATTTTTATCCTTTTAAAATTATATAATTCTATCCCAAGGATGGGTTCCTGCGACTAGTTTATTGTTTAAGGAGGCATCACGTGATTTCACGTGGAGGCCCGTTACGTAGAGTTATGTTGCGACTGCGTCGCAATAGAGGCAGAGCAGCATCGTATTCCCCCGTTGCTGCAGCAAAAGCAGCACCTGCATTTCCCTTCTGCCTTCCAACGGACTCTTGATCGATCTCGCTCTTTCTGTGATCGCCCGAATCCCGATCGCCGGGATGGAGAACGATTTAGAGGCGTCTGAGGTGGCGGCGGTCGTCGGAGAGAGATTTTGCAGCCAGGCCGAGCGGGAGCTGACGGTCCGAAAGACATCCCTCTTCTTCCCCGGCGATGGTTTTGCAGCCTACGACCATGCAACCGGAGATATGGTCTTCCGAGTCGACACCTATGACCGCAGTGGCTCCCCTGCATTCGCCGACCACCAGATTCTGCTCATGGATCCTTCCGGCGAACCCATCCTCACCCTCCGCCGCAAGGTCCGATCGATTGGTTTAGATTTGAGGTCCGAATCGATCCCTAATTGTTTCCCTATTTTTTTCCCTCCTCCTTCAGTGGCCGAGCTTGCATCAGCGGTGGGAGGGTTTCCTCGGGGAGAGGAAAGAGGGACAGCGGCCCCTTTTTGCGGTGCGGCGCTCCTCCATCTTCGGCGGTGATCGGGGCGGCTTCGCGGTGGAGGTGGAATCGTACGAGTACCGGATCGAGGGGTCTTTCTCGCAGCGCTGCTGCCGGCTTCTATACGAGGGCGGCGGCGGTGTTGGAGGAAGAGTGGTGGTGGTGGCCGAGATCAAGCGCAAGGTGGACGCTTTGTCGCACGTGGTGTTGGGGAGGGACGTGTTCTCGGTGTGCCTTCATCCGCACTGCGATTCCGCTTTCGCGATGGGTCTCGTCGTCGTCCTCGACCAGATCACCGGCGACGACGAGGAAGACGAGGACCAGGTCGATTCTCCGATAACAGAGATCTCTTGTTAGCGTTACTAGTTAATTATGGTTAGTTCTAGGGGCTTATTTGATAACTCCTCCGGTGCCGCCGAAGTTCAATAATATATTTGAGTGATTTTTAGTTTTCAAAATTGGCATATTATCACCAAATAATCTTGACACGAAGGAGCTAGTGGCTAGCGCATACAGAAAGTTATATAAATCTTGACAATTTAAAGTAACTTATGAATCTTGTTTTAATTTTTCTATCGATCCTTTGAGATACTAAGTACATTGAAATAATGTAGTGGGTTTATATTTGTTTGAGTACTCTGAGAGTTACTCTGGGGATTATGGTACTATGGTAAGATATTCATATAGATTTTTAAAATTTTTTGAGTTAATTCTTAACTGTGATATATTTATAAATTTTTTAATCGATCCTTTGAAATGACAAATCTACTGAAACAATTTATGATAACATCCATTTAATTTATCGTCTTCTTCGGTAAGATCAATAATATATATATGCAAAAGTAATTTTGATATAAAATATGATAATGTTCATTTTAAATATTTTTTTAATATTAATTCCATAATAATATAAAGATAAGTAAATTAGAGAATTAATTTATAATCGATCAATCAAATGGAAAGAGTTGTTCGAATGAATCAATTGAAAATTGATCTTAATTTTTTTGATATAAATTTATTATGGATGATAGATACAATTTTTTATGTAAAAAATTGAAATTGTGATTACGAAAGACCATATAAATTTTGATATAGTGATTGAAATATATAAAAGTTATTTGACTTCCGAGAAAAGAGTTTTAAAAATGATAGGTACGATCCCTTAATCCTGCCAAGGATGCCCATATGGGCATTCATATGAATGAGCTTTCCATGTGATCGCGTAGGACTGTCCTTGCAGGTAGCGTGCCTGCGCCAGGATTTCCGCTCTCCTAGCAACAACGAGAAAAATATTTATTCAGGTGAGACAAAAAAGAAAATCATTTCGTCCTATTTATGCGGATAAAAAATAAATAAATAAAAAATTTGGATGGATTTTTAAATTTGACTATTTATTATTTTACAATAGATAAAATAGTCTTCTTCTTTTTTTTTTTTTACGAAATAAACTGTGAAAAAATTTTCAAGCCAAAAGTTTTCTTGGATTTTTACTTATAAACAGGGAATTACCCTTTGATGCCACGTCACTTGCCAACGCAACCATCTACATAGACAACTAAAGCTTAAGCAGGCTAACGCTATACCACTCGCGAAACAATCCTTCCAGGCACCAAGTCTTACCATGATAGTATAGGACGGTATGATTGTGTGTAAGAAATCGAGTCTTTGTTATCCAAAAAACAATATTGTGGCCGTCGTAACAAACAATGACGTAACGCTACAGGAAACTTTTCCGGTCTCACGTTCTGCCACGTGGCCATCTACCAACCCCTTCTCTCTCCTCGGTCTATCTCCTCTCCCCCAGTGTTCTCTCTCTTGCTCTCCCTTCGCTCCTCCCTTCTTCCATCGCCGCCGGCGGATATCCGCCGAAGCCCTAGCAAACTCCACATCGATCGATCTCCGACCCCGAACCATGTCCTCCTTTTTCTTCTCATCTCTTCTTCAGACGGAAATCCTCTTCCCCCGGTCGGTTGCCACCGGCTGCCTCAGGCACCACCGCCCATCGGATCGCCTCCGCGTCCGGAGGACCCGTCTCCACCTCGTCCCGCGTTCGGATTATAAAGATAGAGTTTCGGTCACTGACGTGTCTGGCGAGTTGGATCGGTACGTGGGAAATGGGAACGGCCGCGGCGGTGGAATAGAGTACGCGGAGGTCACGAATGGGAGCATTGAGGTTCTGTTGAATGGGGATGGTGCGAAAAATGGGAGTTTGGTGAGGTACAGTGGTGGTAGCGAAGCGGCGGCGGTGGAAGTGGACCGGGGTTCTGTGGAGACGGAGAGGAAAAAGAGAGTCGAGGAGCTAGGGAAGGAGGATGCTTGGTTCAAGAAGGGAGGGGAACAGCCCCAGGTACGAATCGCTTCTAGATCAAGTCTTGCCTTCCCGGTTATTCGGTTGTTCTACAGAAACATTGCCTTTCAGTACTAATTGTGATTGAGTTTTATCCGTACCCACTTCTTAAGTTCTTCTCTTAGGATTTCTGTTCATTACCATTTCTCCAATTCTATACTTGTGCTTCCTTTCGGTCTGCAATATGTTATCATCGGGTTGCCAAGGGTCCATTTGCAGGATGTCTTATAGAGAGTCTAATTAGTACTCTATGAAAAGCACACTAAACATGCTAACTCATTTTCCAAATATCTTGCAATGTATCAAATTTATATCAGGGAGGTAGTTTTGATGATCAATTGTTGTTAGTTAGCGAACTTCTTTTTTCAAAATTTTTGCCTACAACTGAATCAATAATAGTGAATATAACACGACTTATCATAGAAATGATCATGACCTAATTGCACTATGAATTAGGTTAACAAGATGATGTTAACTGTTTTATGTCAATATTCTTATCTCCATTGGATTAGTCACAAATTTCATGCATTGGCAAGGACCTTATAAAGTCCTAAATCAAGATTGTAGTTCTAGCATATTTGGTACTATTTGGGTTTTTTAACTTCTAAGAAAAAAAAGGGCTTAACTAAATTTACATAATTAATGATTTAGTTTTCATTGTTTTGAAAGTTTTGCTGCTCTGTTGATGAGTTTCTAATTCTTGTAGGTCTCTGTCACTTCTGGTGGTCGTTGGAACAGATTTAAAACTTATTCTACAGTACAAAGAACTTTGGAGATATGGAGTTTTGTTTTTGCATTTATCTTTAAATATTGGCTTAACAACCAGAAGTTCTCTTATCGAGGTGTGCTTCTTCAGTACTTGTATAGAAAATAATTTTAAAAGATGATTACCATCTTCACTAAGCCATATTAGTCCCAATTCCAAATATTTGAGGCTGATTTCATTTATCTTATTACTCTGCTGATGTAACTTGCAAATAATATTTAGATTCCTAGTAGAAGTGATACCTCTTATTCTATGATTATCTTATACATTTTCAAGCAAGCTACTACTTAGAAATTATGGCTTGAAATTTTTGCTAAAAGTGGTACTATCTAGAGCGATGTGATCCTGTTTCATTTGATGCTTATGTGTGCTTGGTTCTTTTTAAACCATGTTGACACATATGAAGTTTGGAGTGTTAAGACTTTATTCTTGTTATATTGGTTTTAGAAAATGTGGAACCGCTCAAAATTTAAGTCATGTGCAAGACAGATAGATATGTGGGCTTGGTTTTTCCAAACAAGGTTGACATTCATGTAGGTTGGAGTTTTAGGCTGTATTCCAGTTTTACTAAGTTCGAACTACTGAGAACAGCTTATTTGTGATCCATATGTACAAAAAAAAATTTCTTTTTATTTAATCATGTTTATGAATCTTCTGGAATGGACTTTTGATATACAACATCAGTTTTCCTGTTTAACTAGACGCCAGTTAAGATAATATATAAGTGGTTCTTCCATGTAGTTAAGAAAAATAGAGAGCCTTGACAGAAAGAACACGGAACATTATCCTACAGTTGTTAGAGCATATGATTTCGACAGCGATTAGGTTGTTTAGTTTGGCCATCAATTTTTGTGTTAAAATAGTTGTTGACAATCTGCAGGAGGAATGACAGAGGCAAAAAAGGTTCTGAGGCAAAAAGCCCTTGCTAAGTGGCTGAAGGAAGGTCTTTTGAGATTAGGTCCCACATTCATCAAAATAGGGCAGCAATTTTCTACACGGGTGGATATTCTTCCACAAGAATATGTTGATCAATTGTCTGAACTTCAGGTAATATTTTTGATTTTCTGTTCAATGAAATTCTTAATGCACGTTTTCTTTTGACATACCTAAAGTTGTCTCTAATACAACAATTTAAGCAGGATGAATTGTGAATTTCTTAGCTTAGAATTTTTTTTTCCTTCAATTTTCTTGCAATATCTCAGTTGTTCGGAACAGTAACTGCTAGCTTTCTTACTTTCCATAGATTTGCTTTTGTTTTGTGGCCATCATGTATCTTTTGATACATTGGCCTAACACATTTTGAAAGATGAACCTAGTTAAGGATTTCAGAAAAAATATCTAAGATGCTTTCTCTGTGACTTCCACTGAGGAATGTGGATGTATTTATTATTTAAACAGATACTATGTTAAAGTTAATGAATTCTTAATACCATGTACGCATTTTAACAGGACCAAGTTCCTCCATTCCCTTCAGACATTGCTGCCTCAATTATTGAAGAGGAACTTGGAGCTCTGGATGATGTATTTGACCAATTTGATTATGAGCCAATAGCCGCTGCAAGTCTTGGTATCAGTTTTTATTAAATATATATGCATACATATATGTGTATATGTGTGTGTGCGCGTGCACATAGACATATAATTGCTTAGAGTTAGTTTAAAAAAATATGGTTTAACTGTTCTTGCATTTGCATTGGTAGGTCAGGTGCACCGGGCAAAACTGAAGGGCCAAGAAGTTGTGATTAAAGTACAAAGACCAGGTCTGAAGGATCTATTTGATATTGATTTGAAGAATCTGAGGGTTAGTAATTTCTAAGTTTACAAACTTCAAAGTGCTTTTTCCTACTTATGAACAATTTTTAAATAACTATTTGGTTAATTTAGTTAGTAATGTGCTTTCAACCTCTTCCATGGTAGGATTCCCAAATTCTAAGAGGCCAGAAGTAGGTCAACCTGCAAACAACTTCGCTTCTGATTCATACATGTTTGAATTATGTTTCTTTTTTTTTTGTTTTGACACGTAAAATATCCTAGATCCAAGCTACACATGCCAATATATTTGCTACATTACTGTATAACCTTCTAAGTGGCTTTTAATTGAACTGGCTTCAGAACTACATAGATAAAAATAGAATGTCGTTGCAATTTACAACAGTGCATCTGGTAGACCTACATTTGTCATGACAGTACTGCTTTTCTTGGTTCTTTTAAGGCCATATTCTGTTCCTGCATCCATGTGTGTGAACATACACACTTGTACACCTCTTCGATCCAATGATCTCATGTTCCTTCTTAGATCCCTTGTTATTAATCATTCTCTTAGCCTCACTTTGTTGACTTAGTGTATGGATTTCTTATCAAAATCAAAAGTTTCAATGAGGCTTTAGCCTTGTTATGAATAACCATCTTCTTTGTCCTCTCGAAGTGGTTCTTTGTTTGTGTTAGGTAGCATGGATTTCAATTTAGAATCTTGATCCTAACATCCAATAACGAAGTGGGTTTTCTTGTGTTTGTATATGCTCCTACATATATTGATTATGCTATTCCATAAATTTGCAAATTTGCTAGTTGTGATTTTGGCAAATATGATTTCATATTTCTAGTCATTGCAAAGGTTTTTGTGGTATTCTCTCCAATACCTCCTTGTTACCATGGTTCGTCAAAACAGACATAGAATGGTCGGAACGGGCATTCCGGCACAAGAACGCCTTACGCCACGTCAAATTTCCAATGAAAAATGGTGATTGTCATGGAACAATGTTCATAGGTGTTATAACGGCAAAAAAAAATGATTCGGAATGGACCAGAACGACGAACTTGGTGATGGCGACGGGTGAGAATCCACGATTGAGGAAGTGAGGGCCGACCATTAATTTGATGATTTAGAGATTAATTGATTTTATTTGATATGTTGATTTGATGTTTTGGAACAGATTTGAATTTTGTTTTTTTTACTGTTTTGTTTTGCAGTAGATTTAATTTTGTTTTGATTTTTTTAAGATATTATTTTTATTCGAAGAAAAAAATTAATAAATCACTGACTTTTTTCTTATAACTTTAAACCTTAATGTAATTTATTTTTTTATTAATAATATAATTTATATATTTATTAAAAAATTTCCTAATTCTTTATTTTTATATTACAAATCCGTGTCCCAACCACGTCGCGATCGTTCCGTGAAATAATATTAGAATTGGAATGCTAGAATCCGTGATGATCGCCATGACCATTTTTTTGAACCATGCTTGTTACATACAACTCTAGGTATTTGTTTGACTTTTCTTCTAACATTGATTGTCAGTTCATGGATGACCCCTGTTTTTTCATGTTAACATGTAAATTCAATTGTTAGGTCATAGCTGAATACCTTTAGAAAGTGGACCCCGCATCAGATGGTGCCAAGAGAGACTGGGTCGCTATCTACGATGAATGTGCCAGTGTCCTTTACCAGGTTACTCTTGTGTCACGACCCAAAAACATCCATCCCTATATGAGGGATAGCTTCTCTGCTCGGACAATATTCATCTATGCACCAAAAACCATAAAGAATACCCAAGAAGGGTACACAAGGTTGTACGAACATAAATATGCAACACTTTATTAAATGATGTGGAATAATGTAACTACATGTTGGTCCCAAAATACTAACTTGACTACATTATGAAATGACTAACACACAGACTCATGCAAAATAAAAAAAAAAAGTTAAAATCTCAAAATGCATAATAATAGATAATACTAAAAATAAAATAAACTGAATGGACTCTGTAGAAGATGTCTCCAAGCTATCTCCGAGCAATCTCTGAGCTACTCATCATAACACTGATCGAACCTTGACAATTGCCTCAAGTCTGTGAATCTGGAGGTTAAAGGAATGGAGAGTGAGCACAATGTGCACAGTGGAGGAAAGACGTGCATGAATATATATAATTCAAGAGGGCAACAACAAAAGAAAGCATTTATATTTTTAGATTTTATACACCATTGATTATTACTCCGTTCTCATTAATTTAACTCTTATTCACTCTGTAATGGATTTCATTGATTTTCTCAATTTCTCATTTCAACATTAAACACATATTGCTCTTACATAAATATATGACTTAAACATAAGCATTTAATAGGTGAATGACCTGCAATCCACCCTTCTAGAATATGTCATACATGTCAAGCGAACGACCTGCAAGCCGCTTGATATAAAACATATCCTATATAAATAAAAAATAAGAGTGAGCGACCCGCAATCCACCCTGTAAAAATGCATCGTATATGCATAGGATGAACGACCTGCAATCTATCCAATACGAAGTACATCTTGTGTATGTACATATACATATATAGATATGAGGTAAATGACCTGCAATCCACCCGAAATGCCTCACATAAAAATAGGATGAACGACCTGCAATCCATCCCGTGAGGTGCCTCACATAAAAAAAAATAGGATGAATGACCCGCAATCCACCCAGTGAGGTAAGTTATTTTTTTTTTTTTATGCACGAAGCAAAATCTCTATATTTATAGAGCATTACTTAGTTATCTAATTTTAATAATCTCATCTTTACAAAATCATTTTCGCTATGGATTTCCTTCAAATTTCTCATAAAGTTTTGAGTTCTTAAAAGAATTATTCTAAGTTTCTATACTTCACTTTTAAATTTCAAAATTTGACCACTATATCATGTATAATTTTTTTTTTCCAATGTACAACAATAACCAAGAATATACAAGGTCAAGCCAATATAAAAGAACTTGATCAAACCACATAGATATAAAAGAGTATATAAATAAATCTTCATTTAAAGAACAATATAAACCGTAAACAATTTATTCCTAATATTATTCTATTTAAAATCTAATTGTATATATTCAATGTACTCGATAATTATTTTCTTATATCATATACTCAAGTAATTTATAAACACATTTATACAATTAAACGAAATTCTTAATCTACTTCTATCTCAAGATTGGGAAATCATAAATTATTTTTATTTTTATCATGGTAAAATTAATCATGCATAAGGTCGTTAAAAAGAAACCAAGCAGGAAGAACTCCACCTCATTAAGATTTTTTTTTCCTACGGAGTAACAACGGTGCGTCGACGACGTTAGCAGCCGCGACGAGCAATGTTGACGGTGGGCAACAAGGATGATGGTGTTGGCAACGGCGGCGATAGGGATGAGGTTAGCAATGACCACGGTGATGAGATTTATATAGAGGTTGATTAGAGATATTTTAGGGTTAAACAGAATCGAAAAAAAAAATCGGAAAAGGAAAACAAAACAAAAACAAAGAAGAGTTCGGCGGTGAAAGAGGCAACAAAAAAAAGGAATATGTACGTGGGTTTTTTTTTCTATATTTTTTTTACACTTTTGTAAAAAGGTCCAACAAGTTTTGAAATTTACAAATAGGCCCTTTGAGTTTTTTTTTTCAATGATATAACATCCTATCCCTCTAAAAAGAAATTTGGTCCTCCAAATTTAAGTAGTTACTGAAGAAAAGAAATGAGGAAACCATTCTTGCATGTCTTCTTCACGCTCCCAAGTGGCCTCTTGATCAGTGTAATTTACCACGCCACTTTCACTAAACGTATCTTTATTTTGCGAAGTTGATGTTCTTTGTGTTCCAAGATACGAAGTGGATATTCTTCATAAGTAGCTTCGGGATACAAAGGTGTTGTCAAACTCTCAAGCACATGAGATGGATCTGAAATATATTTCCGCAGCATCGAGACATGAAACACATTATGCACTCCCGCTAGTGAAGGTGGCAGAGCAAGCCTATAAGCCATTGGGCCCACCCATTCCAAAATCTGAAAGGGCCTAATAAATCTAGGAGCTAACTTTCCTTTAACTCCAAATCTCTTTACGCCTTTTATAAGAGATACTCGAAGAAATATATGGTCTCCCTCCAAGAACTCTAATTCTCTTTGTCTCTTATCTGCATAACTTTTGTGTGCTATGTACTATCAATAGTCTTTGCTTGATCATCTTGATCATCTCTGCATCTCTCTAAATGCATTGTAGACCAATTCATTGACGTTCACCGACTTCATTCCACAACACAGGTGATCTACACGCTCTACCATATAATACTTCAAAAGGAGTCATCTGAATAGTTGAATGAAAACTATTATTATAAGTAAATTCCACTAAATGCAAATGGTCCTCCCAACTACCTCCAAAATCTAATATGCAAGCTCGTAAAAGATCCTCCAGAGTCTGAATAGTACGCTCTGACTGACCATCCGTCTTAGGGTGGAAAGCAAAACTGAAACATAACTCAATACCCAAAGCCTTTTGTAAACTTTGCCAAAATTTTGACGTGAAACGAGGGTCCCGATTAGATATGATGCTTAATGGAATTCCATGTAATCTTACGATCTCTTGGCAATAAAGTTCAGCTATATGGGTCAATGCATCAGTCTGACGAATGGGTAAGAAATGTGTTGATTTAGTCAATCTGTCTACCACCACCCAAATTGCATCATGCCCTTTTCTGGATCTCGATAGTCCGACCACAAAGTTCATGGTAATGTGTTCCCATTTCAATTCAGGAATACAAATCTTTTGCAGAAGTCCTGTAGATCTCTGATGTTCCGCTTTAACTTGTGGACAAACTAAGCAACGCTCCATGAACTCGACTACATCTCTTTTCATATTCCACCACCCAGTAATTTTTCTTAAGGTCTCTGTGCATCCTAGTCGTACCTAGATGTATAGCAAATCGAGAGAGATGAGCTTCCCCTAAGAGCTCTTTCACGTGTTGTTCTAGAACACATAATCTATTATAAAATCGGAGAACCCCATAATTATTCGTAGAAATGTCTGATTTTTAACCATGGCTTAATGTTGCAATAATTGATTGTGAATATGTATCGTGTAGTTGACTCTTCTTTATATGCTCAATGAGTGGAGATTGCGCCATAAGAGTTACTAAGATATCCTTTTGTGTCTGACCTACTTCATTTAAGTCTAACTGCAAAAGTTGATGGATCAAGTCTGTAACTGATACTCTACAATGAGCTAATACACTCCTAGATTTTCGACTCAATGCATCTGCTACAACATTTGCCTTGCCCGGATGATAATTTATTTTGCAGTCATAATCCTTCAAAAATTCCATCCATCTCCTCTGACGTAGATTTAATTCTTTCTGTGTGAATAAGTATTTTAGACTCATATGATTTGTGTAAATCTCAAATGTGACACCATACAAATAATGTCTCCACATTTTGAGAGCAAATATAATAGCTGCTAGCTCTAAGTCATGTACTGGATAATTTCGCTCGTGGTTCTTTAATTGTCTAGAGGCATAAGCCACCACTCAATCGTGTTGCATTAAAACTGCTCCTAATCCTTGGTTCGACGCATCTGTGTGAGAATAAATTCGTCTTCTCCGACATGAATGATGAGGATGGGAACATTAACTAGTTTTTGCTTAGGTTCTTGAAAGCTAGTTTCACAAGCTTCATTCCATGAGAATCTAATTTTTTTTTTTTTTTTTTTGAGTTAAAGGTCTTGCAATCTTGGGGAAACCTTCTGCAAAATGGCGATAGTAGCCTACAAGCCCAAAAAGCTACGAACTTCGAATACCATCTTGGGTGTTTCCCACTTGGTTATTGTTTCAATCTTATGTGGATCCACTGAGATACCTTCTTTAGAGACTATATGTCCAAGAATACCCACAGAAGGTAATTAAAATATACACTTACTAAATTTTGCATAGAGATGTTCTCTACATAAAGTCTCCAATACTATACGCAAATGCTCGTCATGTTCGTCTTCCGATCTTGAATAGACTAAGATGTCATCAATCAAAATGATCACAAATCGATCTAAGTAATTGAGATATACTCTATTAATTAAGTCCATAAAAGTTGCGGGGGCATTTGTAAGTCCAAAAGGCATCACTAGAAATTCATAGTGACCATAACAAGTTCTGAAAGTTGTCTTTTGAATATCTGATTCCCTTACTCCAAATTAGTGGTAATTTGATCTCAAATCAATCTTAGAGTAAATGCAAATACCCTTCAATTGATCAAAGAGGTCATCAATATGTGGAATCGAGTATTTATTCTTCACGGTTACTACATTCAATTGTCGATAGTCAATATACAGTCTTATCATACTATCCTTTTTCTTAACAAAGAGAACGGGGACACCCCAAGGGAACACACTTGGTCATATAAAGCCCTTGTCAAGTAGCTCTTGCAATTGAACGTTTAGTTCTTTTAACTCCTTTGTTGTCATGTGACATGGTGCCTTAGATAATTGACCCATCATCTCGTCGTGCATCCTCATTGGTCATCACATAAACTCATTCGGTAGTAAGCTCCTAAGATGGGGCTCCTTGAAACTTATGAGAGCCCAACCAAACATCCGAATTTGGATATAAGGTGTAAGCCGTTGGATAAAATATTTGTGACAGTTTGCATCAATTGCTATTAATAGTGTACAAAATTCTGCTAACTTATCAAACTCAGCACAATAATCCAACACGTTGCAATTTGCTTGGCGGATACTTAAGAATTCATGATGTCTTCCATCTCTAAGGACTTCTGAATAATATTTACTTTCAAAGACTTCTTTTAATTTCTTCCATGAGATAGACCTAGTTCAAAAGTTTGTTGCTAAACACGCTATCAAAATATTGCTTGTCCCCGGAAGAAGTAGGTGGCCAATCTCCGTGTCTCTATAGGCTATGTACTCAAAGGTGTTCTCTAAATCTTTTATTCGGTTATGAGCTTCCCATGGACCAGTGGTACCGTGAAAAGAAACACATCGCTCCTTCACTGACTTTGCAAGATATAGTATTCTAGTCTTATCCATTGGAATATTTTCTGTGGATGAGCTAGATTTATCTCTAGAGTCTTTTGTTGAACTAGTCCTTGACTCGTTTTATTATTTGATTAGTTTTTTTTTTATTCTCGAGCTACTGGTTGATTAGAAATGTCCTCTGGTATCGGAGGACGTGATGAACCTCACTTAAGCTCTTCAATAGAATACACATATTTAGGATTGACTAGATTAAGCCCTCGCACTACGGTTCACAATGAACCCAAAGGGTGAGGCAAAGTTATACGTAATCTTACAACGAGATAAACTTATAACTTCTATTTTGCTCAGAGACACTCGACT
Source organism: Wurfbainia villosa (assembly GCA_025175895.1). Lineage (NCBI taxonomy): Eukaryota > Viridiplantae > Streptophyta > Magnoliopsida > Zingiberales > Zingiberaceae > Wurfbainia > Wurfbainia villosa. Next base: position 10,474,722 of record CM046001.1, on the reverse strand, counting down.
ATATTTGGAGACAACTCTATAGTCCATTCATAACATCAAAACACCCAAATCATGAACTCCCAGACACAAATTGCCAACCTGGGCTCTGATACCAATAAATATTGTCACGACCCAGAAACATCCATCCCTATATGAGGGATAGTTTCTTTGCTCGAACAATATTCATCTATGCACCAAAAATCACAAAGAATACCCAAGAAGGGTACACAAGGTTGTACGAACATAAATATGCAATACTTTATTAAATGATGTGGAATAATGTAACTACATGTTGGTCCCAAAATACTAACTTGACTACATCATGAAATGACTAACACACAGACTCATACAAAATAAAAAAAAAAGTTAAAATCTCAAAATGCATAATAATAGATAATACTAAAAATAAAATAAACTGAATGGACTCTGTAGAAGATGTCTCCAAGCTATCTCCGAGCAATCTCTAAGCTACTCATCATAACACTGATCGAACCTTGACAATTGCCTCAAGTCTGTGAATCTGGAAGTTAAAGGAATGGAGAGTGAGCACAATGTGCACAGTGGAGGAAAGACGTGCATGAATATATATAATTCAAGAGGGCAACAAAAAAAAAAACATTTATATTTTTAGATTTTATACACCATTGATTATTACTCCGTTCTCATTAATTTAGCTCTTATTCACTCTGTAATTGATTTCATCGATTTTCTCAATTTCTCATTTCAACATTAAACACATATTGCTCTTACATAAATATATGACTTAAACATAAACATTTAATAGGTGAATGACCTGCAATCCACCCTTCTAGAATATGTCATACATGTCAAGCGAACGACCTGCAAGCCGCTTGATATAAAACATATCCTATATAAATAAAAAATAAGAGTGAGCGACCCGCAACCCACTCTGTAAAGATGCATTGTATATGCATAGGATGAACGACCTGCAATCCATCCAATACGAAGTGCATCTTATGTATGTACATATACATATATAGATATGAGGTGAACGACCTGCAATCCACCCGAAATGCCTCACATAAAAATAGGATGAACGACCTGCAATCTATCCCGTGAGGTGCCTCACACAAAAAAAATAGGATGAATGACCGCAATCCACCCAGTGAGGTAAGTTATTTTTTTTTTTTTTATGCACGAAGCAAAATCTCTATATTTATAGAGCATTACTTAGTTATCTAATTTTAATAATCTCATCTTTACAAAATTATTTTCGATATGGATTTCCTTCAAATTTCTCATAAAGTTTTGAGTTCTTAAAAGAATTATTCTAAGTTTCTATACTTCACTTTTAAATTTTAAAATTTGACCACTGTATCATGTATAATTTTTTTTTCCAATGTACAACAATAACCAAGAATATACAAAGGTCAAGCCAATATAAAAGAACTTGATCAAACCACATAGATATAAAAGAGTATATAAATAAATCTTCATTTGAAGAACAATATAAACCGTAAACAATTTATTCCTAATATTATTCTATTTAAAATCTAATTGTATATATTCAATGTACCCGATAATTATTTTCTTATATCATATACTCAAGTAATTTATAAACACATTTATACAATTAAACGAAATTCTTAATCTACTTCTATCTCAAGATTGGGAAATCATAAATTATTTTTATTTTTATCATGGTAAAATTAATCATGCACAAGGTCGTTAAAAAGAAATCAAGCAGGAAGAACTCCACCTCAATAAGATTTTTTTTTCCTACGGAGTAACAACGGTGCGTCGACAACGTTAGCAGCCGCGACAAGCAATGTTGACGGTGGGCAACAAGGATGATGATGTTGGCAACGGCGGCGATAGGGATGAGGTTAGCAATGACCACAGTGATGAGATTTATATAGAGGTTGATTAGAGATATTTTAGGGTTAAAGAGAATCGAAAAAAAAATTGGAAAAGGGAAACAAAACAAAAACAAAGAAGAGTTCGGCGGTGAAAGAGGCAAAAAAAAAAAAGGAATATGTACGTGGATTTTTTTTTCTATATTTTTTTTTGCACTTTTGCAAAAAGGTCCAACAAGTTTTGAAATTTACAAATAGGCCCTTTGAATTTTGTTTTTTTTACTGTTTTGTTTTGCAGTAGATTTAATTTTGTTTTGATTTTTTTAAGATATTATTTTTATTCGAAGAAAAAGATTAATAAATCACTGACTTTTTTTCTTATAACTTTAAACCTTAATGTAATTTATTTTTTTATTAATAATATAATTTATATATTTATTAAAAAATTTCCTAATTCTTTATTTTTATATTACAAATCCGTGTCCCAACCACGTCGTGACCGTTCCGTGAAATAATATTAGAATTGGAATGCTAGAATCCGTGATGATCGCCATGACCGTTTTTATGAACCATGCTTGTTACATACAACTCTAGGTATTTGTTTGGCTTTTCTTCTAACATTGATTGTCAGTTCATGGATGACCCCTGTTTTTTCATGTTAACATGTAAATTCAATTGTTAGGTCATAGCTGAATACCTTCAGAAATTGGACCCCGCATCAGATGGTGCCAAGAGAGACTGGGTCGCTATCTACGATGAATGTGCCAGTGTCCTTTACCAGGTTACTCTTGTGTTATTTCCTTTTAATGGTTGCCAATGCTAAATTTCTTTACCTGAACTTTCTCACTTTGAATTTTAGAATGCGAGCAGAATCTTTTAAATCAATTTAAAATGTACTCATTTCCACTCTGAACAGAGAGGTAGAATGCTGGAGTAGCTTCGATTTTGGTTTAGCTTAAAGCCCTACAAATCATCAATCTACTAACTTCATCTGATCACCATAAGATCTTTGAGGTCACTATAAACTTATTGGAAGCACACACGGAATTATACAAAAATGGTTATAGGAGAGAACCTTAAAATTATAATTTATTGCAAACATAAGGTATAAAAATAGATTTTCATCATTATGAAATTTATGTTATCATCAGTTATTATAAGTGAAATTATACTAAAATGCTCTCATACTTTCAAACTGTTACTTTTCATCATATTCTCCTAAAAATTCAGTTTGCCTACTATCCCTTGACCCCACTTGGCTTCCATGTGGGTTTGATAGGTGGCCAAATGGAGTCTAACATGGGAGAAAAAGTGAAAAGATTTTAGAAATTTTGGGAGGAAAAAGTGATAATTCTAAATTTTCAGAGGCCATTTTACACGCACAAATGTAGTAAACTGTCGTATGAACTGCACTTAGCATTATTGTTGCTCTATTGCAGTCCTTTTCCTTCCATATGCTTTGCTATGATCATTTTGTTCGTATTTGCTACCTATTCCTCACTGATATTTGGCTGTCAATTAACTTCCATTTTGTTTTGTTGGGAAGTGTGCATTGCCACGCTTCAGTTTTAAAGTGTGGTTGGCCTAAAATTAGGGTTTGCCTGACATGACTCCATCTGTGCAAGACCTATTAGATGTTGCCTTGTGTGCACTGAGATCACCATTATTATACCATTTGGTTCAACTGGATAAGGACCACATGATCTAAGATGATCCTGCATGATATAAGTTTATTCTACACTAGCTCTCGACCAGCTTTTGGCCCATATTCTTTTCAAGTAATATAAATAAAAAACTACAAAAAAAAAAAGGAAACTGGCACTTGGGTTTGCATGCATCTGATGAGTAGTTGATATGCAAATCATGACGAATCTTTTATAAAATAAGAGTTACTCTATACTTTTAATTGTCATTGTGCATCTTGTGCTAGATCATACTTTCTATAAAATTAGCAACTTGCTCATTAATATAGCCTTGTGTTTTTCATAGGAAATAGATTATACTAAAGAAGCAGAAAATGCTGAACAGTTCTCTGAAAACTTCAAGGATATGGATTATATTAAAGTTCCCAAAATATACTGGGAGCACACCACGCCACAGGTTATTAGATATACTTCCTTGTTTGTAGCTGCCAGCAGAATTGTCAGAAATATTTATACTTGGTTTTTGTCAATCAAATTACATAAATTTTGTTGCAGGTACTCACAATGGAATATGTTCCTGGAATAAAGATAAATAGAATAAAACAATTAGATCAGTTGGGTGTTGACCGGAAAAGGTATTGCAATCTGAAGTTTTGTTTCTAAAAAGAGGCATAGAACATCTACCTTTGTATTTTTTAGATGATTTTCAATTTGCTTCAAATTGGTCACTTTTACAGGTTGGGCCGATATGCTGTTGAGTCTTATCTTGAACAGATTCTGTCCCATGGTTTTTTTCATGCTGATCCGGTAGGCTTTGCTGAAATATCCATTTTCCACATAAATTGTTTGTTACTTCAGATTATGAATAATATGTTTAGATGTTGTCTACTAAGTGGTACACCCGTATGATGTTTGAAACAGGCAAATTCCTCTTTGTTGCAGTTAAAAGGGTTCAAACAAAATTCTACACTATAAACAATTTTTTTTCTTTATTCACTGCCTTATTCTCCCCTTTTTCTGAGCCAACTGGTACTTCTCAGTCCTTCAACACTACCTCAGTGTAACTAAACCAAGTCAACCTGACTTAGTCCAGATAGAGTAATTATATCAAGTCCTTTGTTTAATATTGCATATTAGTGATTGACTACTGAATTAGTTAGAAGTGTATGCAGTATGGTATTTTTAAGGAAAGAATGGGCAGATTAACGAAAGTCATCCTTTCTAGTAGAATAGTTAATCCTAAATGTCTCCTATATCTTGCATCTCTCGTTATTGCACTAATCAGAGAAAGGCTTATGCAGGAAAGCATGATATAATACCGATCCGATTCAGTATCATCGGAATGCAATTCATCCCATTGAATTTACAGGAATCCAATTTCTCATCTCTATGGGATTAGATCCCGAGTTATTGCGAAGTAAAAAGACAATGAGATTATGGAAGTAAATATTCTCGCATTTATTGCTACTGCACTGTTCATTCTAGTTCCTACTGCTTTTTTACTTATCATCTACGTAAAAACAGTCAGTCAAAATGACTAATTTGATTAAAACTCATTAGTTCTTATCAATGATTGAAGAAAAGGATTCAAACTTCAAGTCTTAAACGAAAGAAATGATAGAAATATGAGATATTTGTCCTTTAGTATACCTACTAAGAGCTTTTTTTTTTACTCTTGAAAATGAGAGTCCAGTTGACATGAGCATGAGGTAACCAAAGTGTCTGAGTAACTCCGACTAGAAGCTCTTGAACTTTAGTATTATTTTAACAAATTTCCATTATAGTTGACCGATACTTTTTTTTTTTTTTTTTTCAAATTACAGCATCCTGGGAATATCGCTGTGGATGATGTGAATGGTGGGAGGCTTATATTTTATGACTTCGGAATGATGGGAAGGTTGTGCCGAAGTCCTGTTTCCTTGTTTAAAATGTAGAAGCCACAAGTGCTGAATTTGTAACCTGCAAACTTTGATTTGCTCTAGTTAAAGAAAAGTACAACTTGAATATGAATTAAAACTGCAAATTTTTTAAGTTGTTTTGTTTCACTGCCACATGACCTATTTTTGCATCTGATTAATAATATTCTTAATCTGAAAATATTGCAGCATTAGTCCTAATATTAGGGAAGGACTACTTGAAACATTCTATGGAGTTTATGAGAAAGATCCAGACCGGGTTAGTATATTTATGAACCTCTATCTTATTATGCACCTACTGCTATCTATTTCTGAGTCTTAAAACCCAAACGTAATTTCTATTTATGCTTAAAATGACTCTGGTTTCTTCTGATTCAACTAAGAAGATGTATGAAGATCTCCTGGAGAAGAACATCGCAAGTTTTCTTATGGATGATTTGTCAATATTTATCCAGTTGCATTTACTTCTATATTGAGTATTTTTTACAACATTTCTTGAACTTAGGAGTGATGCTAAAGAGAAAGAAGAAATTTCCTTAGGATACAAGTTTCTTATAAAATATTAATTCTCTAGCTTGAATTCCAATGATTTTGATAAATCAATCCTTGTTTATGACATGGAAAATTTCTGTTTGTTGATCATGGTTCGATTTTCTTTTTCTTTTTCCTTTCATGGAACATATTGAAAAAATGGTTTCCATCTCTACATAATGGCTTCCTTTGTTTTTCATTTTGTAAGAAGTGGAAGTCCCAGAGTGAATTCGGTTGTGTTTTATGATAATGTGAATTTTTTAGGCCCATCTCCTCTCTTTCCAGTATTTATTATCCAATTAAACTGCAGAATTATCCTGACAATATAAACGTGGTGCAAGCAGGTGCTTCAAGCAATGATTCAAATGGGCGTTCTTGTTCCTACAGGTGACATGACAGCTGTCAGGAGAACAGCTCAGTTCTTTCTTAATAGGTAAACCAAGAGAAAATATCATGCAAGTTAACTTTCTAACCTAATGTAGCTCATCCTTTTTATATTTTTGGTATTGTAGTTTTGAGGATCGCCTTGCGGCACAAAGGAAAGAGAGGGAGATGGCCACCACAGAACTGGGGTTCAAAAAACAATTGACCAAAGAAGAAAGATTTGCGAAGAAGAAACAGAGGCTAGCAGCAATAGGTGACCCAAAAGATCTTTCAATGTTGGATTTTTCTATTTCAATCTATATTCCATAAAATTTGAATTTTCATTTATGATTGACTTGTTGCAATTAATTTTAACTAAAGGTGTAAAGGATGGGTGGAGATCAAACAAAATCTAGTTAACTTAATTAAAGATTTGAGAGATTTGAATATTACTAGTAATAGCGATATAGCCTTTTTGAGAGTTCAGTGGAGGGATAACATCCATGTAGTCTATAGTAGGGAGTACATAGTTCCATAATGAAAATTTGTTTGGGTTCTTACATACTTGTGCACAAACATTTTTAAGCATTAATTTGCTTTAAATTATCAGGCGAGGATCTTTTAGCCATTGCTGCTGATCAACCTTTCCGATTTCCAGCCACTTTCACTTTCGTTGTTAGAGCATTTTCAGGTGTTGTATTCATGAAATATGATGTTATATGGTGTTGCTTGCGTGCAAAACTTTCATTTAACTGTGACTCATTTCTGCAGTACTTGATGGGATAGGAAAGGGCCTTGACCCCAGATTTGACATTACTGAGATTGCCAAACCGTGAGTGTGGTTGTAGTGTTTTTTCCCCCCAAACATCTTCATCTTGCTTACTAGATGTCATCCATTGAGTTTGCCATCATCTCGATCTGATTTTTTCCCATTTTTACTATTAGATATGCCATGGAATTACTTAGGTTCCAAGAAGTTGGCATTGAAGTAATTCTCAAGGCAAGTTTTTCCCGTATATTTGTATAATTCTGTGTTGTATATTGGTTCTTTGGAAACATAGAAATGCATTTAGCAGTTGAGCAATTCCTTCTCTGTTTTTTTTTTTAACTTTCATAGGACATCAAGAAGAGATGGGACAGACAATCGAAAGCATTCTATAACTTGTTTAGACAAGCTGATAGAGTGGAAAAATTGGCTCAAATAGTTCAAAGATTGGTAACAATAATAACGTTCACACATACAATGTTCTTTCTCTTGTTACCTTAGGTTAATTCTCTACCTGAAGTTCTACGTCATTCCAACATCTAACAGGAGCAAGGCGACCTCAAGCTTCGTGTGAGGACTCTAGAATCTGAGAGGGCATTTCAGAGAGTTGCTGTTGTGCAGAAAACTATTGGAAATGTAAGTTTTCTTGTTCGATTCAATATCCTAAACTGGATCTAGTTTTGTGTAGTTGTCAAGATAATGCTATACACAAGGTTAATATTATGTTCATGGGACTAATGAAAGATTATGGCTCCTCCTAGTTTTATTTCTAACGGTTGGTCAGTACTATCCCATTTTCATTCTTTTCTTGTTTTGTTGTGCCCCGGTTTACTCTGACATTCAAAATATCTGAATCCCATTGTGCCATTGACAGGGCATTGCCATGGGAAGTTTAGTAAACCTCGCAACGATTTTGCATTTCAATTCCGTAAAGGTAACCACCTCGATCAATCATTTTTTCTATTAGAAAACAACCTGTCAGCTCTACAAGTTTTACTTGATTCATCTTTTTCATCCATCATTCTAAAGAGATGAGTTCCGAGTACAGGTGCCAGCTATGCTAGCATACATGCTATGCGCCTTCTTTGGATTGCAAATCCTTTTAGGCATCTTCAGAGTCAAAAAATTGGACCAACAAGAGAGATTGATAACCGGCACGGCTTGACATCGAGTTCGACCTACTGCAACAATTTCGCTCGCATTCTTGTAAGTCCTATTCTTTCTTCTCTCTTCATTTTTCATTTCCTTGTCTATTTCGTAACTAAATGCCCCACTCTAACTGTGAATATGAACATAGCTAGTGTAGTTTTAGTTCATGTGAGATGATGTAGGGTTCTTTTTGTCGAATCATTAATGATTACCTGCTCAGTAGAAAATTGTTTGTTCGATATATATTATATATTTAAACAAATTCATTGGATTGATATCATTGAACTCCTCGGTTGAATCCTCCCATCATGGAGACTTAGGAGTTATGTACAATGTTAGAAGTACTGAACACTCAAGCATAGGGCAGTAGTCAGGAAGAACATCCCCATTTGTTAGGTCATGAAGCTTGATCATATCATACCCTTGGAACTTGAGATCGAGAGCAACTGAATTAGAACTACTGGTCATGTTTAATTGATGGAATAGAATGAAGACTGATTCAGTTTCCTTTTTCTACATTATTTTATTATTTATTTATAATATTTAAATTTTATATTTTTATTTCAGCTAATATTAGATAGGATGTTGTCACTATTGTTACTCTTCTTATATGCACTTTATATCAAATCTGAGTCCTTAATTGACCAGTCTGTTTCAATCGAAATCAAAGATTGATCTTTATTTTTCCAATTTTCTTCGCCAACTAAAGAAAGTTACTTGAATATTTTACGGACAAAAATTAGATTTACTTTAGCACCTTCTGATTTAAGGGGATCAAGTTGGGTTGTCTTATACTTTAAATTGGCATAAATTTTAATTTTAATGGCATAATTTTTTTTTTCAAAACAGTTTGTAATTGCACAAAATAATCCACAAGTAGATTTATTGAGCTAGCGAGATTTATGAGACACCTTAAATTAAGATACTTAAAAATTTATTTATTTTTCTTTCACTATAAGTGTCGTCAACAATCTGCATCAATCAATCTTTGCATTCTTCACAATGCAAAATGATTTATAAATGGACTAGCAGAGTTAAGTCCATTGATTTATATAGAATTTAAAGTGTGAAAAATGCAAATTTAACCAGCTTAGATCAGAAGATACTGAAAATTTTAATTTTTCTTCATAAAACAAGTAAATTTATTTACGAATTAGTTTTCACTTAGAATGTTAAAAAAGTACTTGGCTATTGTGGTCTAAAGTGAATATGATTTTTCCAAAATTCTCTCTCTCTCTCTCTCTCTCTCTCTCTCTCTCTCTATATATATATATATATATATATAGAGGCTAAAGTATTAGATTTATTATGAATTCTTAATCTTAAAAAGTTTGTGATAAATTTATTAAAACACAGATTTAGCAATGCATCCTTCTCTCTCTATATATATCACCCTCTCTGACGTTGAACAACTGAACAAAGGTCCAAATTTTAGTGGTCATCCTTCCTAAACAAGGGACATTCGTACCACAGAATGTCAAATTTTTATCAGTTTCTTTTACTCAGGCATCAGATTATAGTTCAAAGAAGGGTCTTAATTTTCCCTACATGTCAGTATATGAATACAGAGATTTGTGCCACAAAATTAATACTTTCATATTTCTATATTCCAGTTGCTGATACAATCATATTGAATGTTGATATGCCAGAAGGATAGATTGATAGATGAAGGTGGTAGTCAAGGAGGCCTTCTGCACGGATTTCCTCTTAATGGCCACTGTTCAAGAAGTCCAACGGAGTTTCCAGTGTTCAATGAGAAAGAGACAACCGCGAGCACCATTGAAGCCCCTCTACTGAAATCTGATTCCATTTTGTATTTTGAATCACTTTCAGTGTCTTCATAGTATGATCTAGAGATTAGAGATTGGATGGAGTCCACACAAGTTATCCAAGATTGAGTAACATCGATGTCATATTCAGGAATCGGAATGTGTAGAAAACGAAAAACAGTATCATAATTCTATTCTTAGCTCATGAAGGACGAAGAGGATGTTGATCGATCAAGTCGAATAATGCTTCATCTAGACCAAAACCAAGCATTCTTGCCATGTCTTGTGTCTTCAATCGGGGTTTCGGCGACTCTTGCTGTTTTAGCCAGGAATATACATGGAAAGCCTTGTTTAGAACAAACAGCTCAAGAGCCTCAGGGTTGAAGACGATGCCCAATCTCGTACTTATCTGCCCAAACAAGTGATCTTATGTAGGATGTTTTTTTTCTTAAGCAAGAATGACTTGAACAATGCCAATAGTACCTGATGAGGAACTAGCATTGCAGCATATCGCGCAAGCTCCCCGGCTCGCCAATCAAGAACCACCGGGAACCATGGATGAAATGCGTCGAGCCTCACAAACCAAAGTCTTATATCGGGGAACTCCGATAACTCCCGTGGATCATGAGGGTCTTCTCTTTCGTAATTGATTGTGAAACCAACAGTTTGGTCCAAAAGCTTTCTTGGTTCAGCTAGAGATTCAGTGGAGGCATTGAATCAGCTTAAATCTATGATATGGTACCCTTGTTAGCCAGATGAACTATCATACCACTTGTAGGAGAGTTTGATCCTGCAATTGCTTCGACAGGCGATAGGTCCAGGCAGCGTATGAGGTCATTGTTGATAACTATTTCAAAGCGTCCTTCGGTCGGTGGTAAAGGAGGTGCGACTTGCTGGTCTGGTAATAAAACAATGGAATTAAAATAACTACTACATGAACAATCGCTTCCTTTACATGGAATAAACACTTAAATCTTAAGTGCCATTTAAATTATTGTGGTGCTAAAGTATCCAAGTTGGAAGGATTTGAATCAAAAGCTATTACATCCTGTAAATCATGAAAAGCAGAGCACAGTGTCACCATCTTATTGTACCAATTTTTAGTGGATGCCTGTCCCTAACAAGGTAGAGATGCCCTTATCACAAAGCCAAAAGTACTTGCTAACTTACGAGTCACTGGTAGAATAGATCTTTGGGAAGACTAAATTAAGTTGAACCAGCGTGTCACTAAGCAACACCAAATTGGGTTCATTGTTTCTGTCTTTTTGTACCTTTGAAGTAACCTTATAGCATAATCAACCTTCACATTTTCTTCTCAAACATGAATTATAAGCAAAAGGATTTAGATATATGAATACAGTGGTCCCATATCATCACTCTGCCTTGTTCCTTTGCTCCAAGTAAATCCTACAGGATTTTCCATGAAGTAGGACAGGGGAGGCTCACACAAAGTAAAGGAAGGGGCACCTATCTCCGACTCATTGTTGGAGAATGAGCACCTCTCGGCTGCCTCACATGGATTTGGTAAAGGGAATAGCTCTCCGCTTCATTCGCTACGATCGACTAGTTCCCCCATATGCAGAGTTAGGAAGGGTAACCTATATGCCTTGTACTCTTCCTCTTTTGATAGGTAAGAGTGAACACTCCATGAGTGCTCTGCACCGCATGGCACACTGGGAGCACAAAGAGCTGACAGAAATTAAAGGACTGTTTGTTGATTGGCTTTTCACTGAAGATGATATTGCATCTTAGTTCTTGAGCCAAATCTGAGGCATTCTAACACTATGCCCGTTGAAATCATTAAAAGTAACCCAACCCTTTGTCTTCTTCAACGCCATCTTTATCATAAAGTGTCAAAATTCCTTCATCTTTTTAAAAAAGAAGAGCATCCCCTGCTAACAAATTAACTTACATTCATATACCAACCCTAACGAAGAGTAATGCCCAGAATACTTGATGCTTCAGCTATTTTTCATTTCTTATCACTCAGTACAAAGCCCTTTGTCCTATTTTCTCCCCTCCTGCTAAATAAGTTATAATCAATACATCTAACAGTCGCACTAAGCGCAAAGCATGTTCATACAACAACAATAACTAAGATTTATCTGGCTAAGTAGGATCGTTTATAATCTTCCTATGTCATTAGACTCTATCTTCTATTATATCATCATCAATATTTAAATAAATTTTATCTTATTTTATCATTGCTAATCAAATCTTCTTACATCTCCCTTCTTCTCGTTTGATTTGTATATTTATAATAGTTTCACTTCGCCTAATTGGAACATTTAGTGATAGTTTAAATACATATTTATATTATCTTAAATGTGTCTTTTAGAATTTTCTTTTAACAGATGTGTTGCGGCCGAAAGTGGAGACGACGAGAAAACCCACCTCTTGGGCTCCATGCGGTGCTAGAACAGGTTAATCTTCGAGAGCTAGAGAATTGAGATTGGAAGGAATTCCTGGGCGCGAAGGGAACCTGGACCTACGAAGGCAAAACTCATGAGAGAGTGAGGAAGGACGTCGAGGGAGGCCTCGGCGTTACCTCTCCGATGCTAAGTCAAGGTGTGAGGAAGGAGAAAAAGAATATGAAGAGAATAAAAAGGATCCGCCCCAGAGCTTACCTCTTTACCTTTATATAAGATATCCCAAGATCCTGTTTCATAACTTTCATTATCCTGTATCTAATGATTGGAAAGGAATAATGGTAGTCATGTCTTCATTAATGCTTTCAAAGTTGTTAACACGGGGCATAACTTCATAAATGCATAATAGGGGTTGATGGGAGACAAATTCTATTAATACTACCAGCATGGCATACCTCACCTCGTTGTCGGGATCGTACGGACAGTGTCAAAAGAAAACTTTTTTATACTTGAGCCGACACGATAAGGTGGATTACTGCGAGGCCAAGATATCTTACCGAGACATTAGAGATAACCGCCGAGACACGGCGATGAGCTGAGGTATTTGGAGATAACCACCGAGACACGGCACCGAGCCGAGGTATTTGGAGATAACCGTCGAGACACGGCGCTGAGTCAAGGTATTTGGAGATAACCGCCGAGATATGACATTGAGTCGAGGAATTTGGAGATAACTGCCGAGACACGACGTTGAGCCGAGGTATTTGAAGAAGGCCCCTTTCCATGGTTTTAGGTTGACCCAGCTCACCCATGACTTATGCTCACCATGAGGCTCCACCTCAGCTGGGTGGTTGACTTGACTCGCGTCAAGATGCAATTTCAACTTTCGCTCTAATATTTTTATTTTTTATTTTATCTATCCCGATACATTCATATATTCATCTTAAGATTTTTATCTCTGTATTTTTTTTTATGTGTTTGAGTCAATAATGTAATATACAACTTTATATACCACAACAGATTTAACTAACTTCCGTATAAATTTTAACCTACTTAAGAGCACATTCATATGCAGCTAAATTTCCGATTTTTCAACCATCGGAAGTGGTATCATGGAGTTCAGCGGTGGAATAAGATCTAACCTACTTCGAGAAATTGGGGCTCGCAATTTATTTGTTTGTTGTCAGTGCAGCGCCAAGACAATCGCATCACGCAAAGCTACAAATTAACCGGAGGTACAAGAAGAAGTATGATCGATTGAGGCCGAACCTTGGTCCTCGCCGGTGAGGGTGAGGTCGAAGTTGCCGGAAGGGTTGAAGGCGACGGAGAGAGAGACGTCGAGCTTGGATCGGGAGACGGGCGCCGGCTTGTGGGAAAGGGGCGCGTAGAATTGCGACTGAAGTAGAGAGTGCTTGGAAGGGAGAATGAGATGAGGATGGTAGTGGCGATGGATGGAGACGGAGGGAGAGGCGAGCGCCATTGGCGCTGGAGCGGCCGATGAGTTCGTGGCCTCTCTGCCTCTCTCTCTTTGTTGGATCTCGTCGTGCGGATAGAGAGATAATGGACTGAGCAAATTGGGCCTTTGGATCGGGCCTATTGGGTCGGACTTCTAAAATTCGAATTAAAAAAGAATGTTTAAAAAAAATAGGTATGATATTATTATTATTATTTTCGAAACTCAAGAAAATATGATGCAAATTCCTAAACTTCAGGGATAATATATAAATTAAATTTTGAAGCAAATAATTTTACTATATCTCTACAAACTTTATGATATTTTTACAATTTACAAAAAGATACACTCCCCCCCTAAAATAGTTTCTACTTAATCTACTCTTCCATTACCACCCCTAGTACAAGGTTGGAATCTGCCAATCTAACGGACACTACCAGCCCACCTCCGGACCATCGTAAGGGAGCCAGGGAGGTAAATCACGGTAGGTCTTTGACCATTGAGACTAGTAATTAGCGCATAGAGGGACGACACCTTCACATTTACGAAGGATTAATCCGTTGTCCTCTGGTGCAACGTCTGCATGCACTAGCCATTAGACCCTTCCCACAGGGGCATGCATAGAATCAACATTACCACCCAACTCATACTTGATTAGATGTTACTCCATTGTATTTTTGTCATCAAATACTTATGAATAAATGCTTAAAAGTCAATTAATTGATTGTTGCTAAATATCTTTTGGGCATAGTATTTAATGAACCAACAAAGGATTTAAAATTTTAAAAAAATTGAACAAATAAGTGCATATATAATACTCATTTGACATAAACTTAAAAATTTTATAGGTAAAATATTTTGGCCAAAAAATATTATCCATCAACGACCTACTAGCTATTCTAATCAAATTAATTAGAAAAATGAATCGATTATTTAATTATGAATTAGTTTGACTTATTTTTTTCATGAACATAAGCTTAGTTCAAGTTTGAATTGAGATTGATTCGTTTAGATATTATCGAGCTCTAGATTTTAGCTTGATAGATTGTTTTAAATTTTTATTTTAAAAAAAAAATTATTTGGTTGATTAATGAAATTGATATTACACGTTTGTTCATTTCGAAAGTTTATTTATCTATTTATAAGTTCAATAAATTCTTGATTAATGAACATAATTCTCAAAATTTAATTATTTATAGATATTATTTGCAAAATCATTATTTATTAACATTAACAAGTTGAATGCATGTATTCAAATTTATTCATTTAGTTTAATAAATTTTCAAATTATTCATTTACCTGATCTTATACACATATTATATATATTGCATGAAAAATAAATAAACTCTTAAAACTGGCTCCCAAATGTTCAGTTCACTTGCAATTCTAAATGCTTCACTAATATTAATAAATTAGCCTCCTCAACGATATAACTAATATATTTAAGTAATTAATAATTAATTACGATGTACATTTAATTAAAGTTTAAAATTAAATAAATAATTATTTTTAATTAGGTAGCAGTTAACAAAATAAATAATTAAATTAATCAATATTTTCTATTATTAACTTTAAATAATATTTATTTTTTTAATAACTAAATAATAAATTTATTTTTAATTAGCATCTGAGTGGAATTAATAACATTCATGCATGAAATTAGGTGTTAAATATTTTTTAGGTCCAAAGTATTTGAGAACTTTAGAAGGGTTAAATTTAAGATGAATTGGTAATATTATTATACTTTCATTATTCCTTTAAAAAAAAAATCTTGATCATTTTTAAAAATTTTTGGTGTTTAACAAATATTTCTGATCTATACGATTTAATTTTGTATCAAACAAACACTTTTATACTTCTATCTTTATTTTTTATTTTAAATTTAATAGGCTTATCTAACTTTTTTTTAATAAAAATTATTTAACGATTACTGGTTTGCTAAAATAATATTTAGCTGATTGTTATTTTTACTTGACTAATTGAATGACAATAACTTTAGCAAGTATAACAGAGGGGCATTGTTTATTAAAACAATTTTTTTTCGATAATTTATCACACAGCGCACGTGAAGTTTAGAAATATTCAAACAGCGCCTCATACTTTCATATTTATCAAATAACACATTTAATTTCTTTATCCTCCGTAAAAGATCTGCAGATTTGTAGTCTTATAAATCCCAAAGATCATGTAGTCTGGGAATTCAAATCGATCATTCGTGGTCTTTGGAATTCTACAATTTCAGACTATTGTGGTCTTTGAGATTAATTTTCAAAGACTCGATGGTGGTGCATTCCAAAGACTACCACCGCGGTGATGGAATTCTAATTCGATCATAGTGGTATTGAAAGTTGCAATTTCAACATCAACGTAGCGGAATTTAATTCGACACATGGTCGAGATTATAAATTCAGACCAGCGATGGTAGTGCTGGGATTGCAATACAACTATGGTGCTGAGATTTAAATTCTCAGCACCGCGTTCGAGATTTTCACTGTGCTGCAAGTCTGTTTGGCGAGAGGGGTAAGAAGGAAATTAAGTGTGCTATTTAGTAAATATAAAAGTATGAAATGTTGTTTGGACAATTCTAAACTTCACGTGCGTTGTTTGATAAATTATCCATTAAAAAAAAAATTGGATTCCTTCCGTATTAACAAAATCATTTGAGAGAAAATTTGAAAGCGGATTAATTTTTTCTAAAAAAAAGAAAAAGAAAGAGGAAAAGTAAGAATATTTGTAGTGCTTTTGTTTTTTTGGCCGACATAAAGCATCACTTGCATACGATTATCAAAAATCCAATTCCTTATTTAGCAAATCCAAAACCACTAATAAAAGAGAGAATTAATTATTTAATTAATCCATTAATTTTCTTTACTTTCAAGGAATTAACCAACAGATACCGACCCAACGTTTATCTGCTACGCCTACGCGTTCAATTTAATTTGCGGCCTAACACGACATTCCATTTCTACCCCTCATGACCATTCGACCATGCTCCTTTTAATCCGTGGCAAAAACGTAATTTCGGAAGCCGCCAATGGTAAAAGCATAAATCCCAACCCACAAGGGTATTTACGTAATTAAGGGGGGAACCTTGCGCGCTCTCTCTTTCTCACTTCGCTTTTCCAAAGCAGCGAAACAGAGGAAAGCAACAAAAGCCAAGCGAATAAGCGAAGGAACCCACGCGCTTCGCCCTCTCCGACTCTCTCTAATGCGCCCGCAGGATCGAGAGCATCCTCTTCCGCCTCTGAGATCAAAAAAGGCGTCGTCTTGGATTGCCCAGCGGAATTGCAGATGTTAAGCATGGCGGCAGCTCTTGTTCTTCTTCTGTTCTCCCTTCCTTCCTCAGCTTGCTTCACTGCTCCTCACCTGGAGCAACAAACTTCCTTGTCAGGTATCAATCCTTCTTTTTATTTTACTTTTTATTTTTATTTTTGCGGTTTCGAGGTAGAAAAGGAGAAAAAAAAACAAAGCAAAAAGTAATTTTTGAGTGTTCTGTACTTGATTTCCATGGGGTAAAAAGCTTTGTTTTGCTAAAAATATGGACAATTCGCATAGGCGGAGGGTTGCAAATACTGAGGAGGTCCGCCGCCGAGGCGCCAGCGGCGAACAATCTCACATTGGACAATAGCGCCTTCGTCTTGGCCGCTCAGAGAACGCATAGGAAAGATCCTCTGGACGGGTTCAACCGATACACTGGTGGCTGGAATATCAGCGAACTCCATTACTGGGCTGTGAGCTCTTTGACCCCTCTTTTCGTTCCTCCTCTTTTTTTTTTTCTTTCGCTTCTCGATTGATTCCTGCATCGCATCTTTCATCTTTGTGTTTATGCGTGTACGCAAGTCTGTCGGATATACGGCCGCGCCACTGTTCTCGATCGCTTTGGTGTGGTTCGTCGGCTTCGGGCTAGTCTTGCTGCTCATCTGTTGCTGGTTCTTCTGTTGCCGTCGCCGGAGTTACTCCTATTCTCGCACCGCCTATGCGCTGTCCCTTATCCTGCTCGTCTTCTTCACCTGTGCTGCAATGTAAGAACACTCGACCTCAGTTTAGATTCGTCTGATTTGGAACTTCATAAACCGAGCTATGGTATCCGCACAGCATTGGATGTGTGGTTTTGTACAAAGGACAAGGGGAGTTCCACAGCAGCACTTACAGCACCATGGACTATGTAGTCGGTCAGGCGAACTTAACGGTAGAGAACCTTCGTAACTTCTCCGACAGCTTGTCGGATGCGAAGAAGATCACCGTGAATCAGGTGCTCCTTCCCTCCAACGTCCGGGGAGACATCGATGCCATTGAAGCCAGGGTTAACTCGTCTGCAACCCAACTTGCCAATCGAACAGTCGACAACTCGAGGAAGATTCGGCGCGTCCTAGACAGAGTGTACAGTCGTCTAAATTGTCGTCTTCGAGTTCGATATGCAAAACTTTCGTTTTGAAAGATCAACAATAAGCTCTACTCATGCCTTGCAGGAGATTGGATTTGATCATAATTGCTGCAGTGATGCTTCTCTTGGCATTTGTAGGATTCTGTTAGTATCTTATTTTGCAAAGGGAGATATATAGTTTTTTCGGTTAGCTTGATTACTGATTTCGATCTACTTCACCGTGCAGTGCTCTCTATACTCGGATTGCAGTATGTTGTCTCCATGTATGTGATACAACTTCACCATCAGCTACTCGTTTCCATTTTGTATCGTCAATCATACTATTCGATTGCTCATAATTTATCAGTTTCCTTCGTAACTTTGTCGGTTTATTGCAGTTTAGTTGTCGTCGGGTGGATCCTAGTGACTGGCACATTCATTCTGTGTGGTGTCTTCCTTATATTACACAAGTAAGTTCATTACAATACTCGTTTGATACATATGCAAGCAACTTGTCAGTTGTTTTCGCCTTTTCGATACTGCTCGATGACTGCTCGAAACTACTTTTCTCGGTATCTAGTATGCGAAAACATAAGACAAGTGTGGTTCAAAGATAGTCGAATGGAGATTTAACTCTAGAAAAGAAAGTATGAAGAACATGTCTGTGTAAAATTCATGTTCTTAGTATAGAATTGAGTCTTCTTTTCCAATTTTTTTACCAGTGTGGTGGCTGATACATGTGTTGCGATGAATGAGTGGGATGAGCATCCGCGCGCTCATACGGCTCTCGACGACATTCTTCCTTGTGTCGACGTTGCCACTGCCAATGAATCCTTGTATCGAAGCCGGGAAGTCACATTCCAGCTAGTTAACGTTGTCAATCAGGTGATTGCCAATGTTTCTAATAGGAACTTTCCTCCTCAAGCCACACCACTGTATTATAACCAATCCGGTCCATTGATGCCTCTTCTGTGCAACCCGAGCACGCCCGACTTAAACACCCGCTCGTGCTTTACCGGAGAAGTGGACTTCAACAACGCGACACAGGTGAAGCAATTGCACCCATGACTATTTTGTTTGGCTCGATTGATCGGTCGATCGAAACAATGCGATGACCGGCTTCTTTTGTGATACAGGTGTGGAAAGCATACATTTGCCAAACTACAATTGTGTCTGGTTCGGAGGTGTGCACGACGGTTGGCCGCATCACTCTGAGCATATACGACCAAATGGCTGCTGCCGTAAATGTCAGCCGAGGATTATACTACAATGTGCCTTTCCTCACCCGGCTAGAAGACTGCGCTTTCGTGCGGGATACCTTCCGGGCGATAAACCGGAACAATTGCCCTGATCTGGAGAGCAACAGCAAGCTGGTGTATATAGGTCTGGTGATGGTTTCAGGCGCGGTGATGTTGTCCTTGATATTCTGGGTGATCTATGCCAGGGAGAGGCGCCATCGGAAGTATAACAAAGAGTTAGCGGAGCGATCAGGCTCGCCGCGACCGCAAGAAAAGGGACCTTAAGGACTCTTTGAATTCTCTTCCCGATCAATGTGAATGCTAGTTCGTGATGATCGACATAGCGATGAGATTCATGTACGTTAGAAAAGTGTAAGATGGATGCTAGCGAAGAGTGTTTGTTGTTAATACATCGTAATCCCTTCGCGCGCGGGGGAAGAAGAAACGTGAAGCCACGTCGATAAATTAAATTTGTTTTTCCAGATTAATATATTTGTAAAATGGAAACTTTTTTAAAATCATTATTCGCTTCGGTGGTGGTATTTATCGACGGGTAGAGAATTGATTCTGTAAACGTGGACGGCTCCGATTATCGTCTCTCGGTCGTTGAACGGAGGCGATCGGCAATCGGATCCAAAAGGAACTAGGGATCGGCGGCTTAGGGCATGACGTAAGTCGGCTAGGGCGCGAGCAGAAGTCGGGACAGCGCCGCTGCTGGTGGGAGGACGGGCGGATGAGCGCGGCGAGAGCGTGCTTCATCCAACCATCCATCGTCCCGATCTGGACCAGCGAGTGGGCCATGGCGGACCTCCTGTCGTCGATGCAGTTGCGGAGGTCCTTGTGGAGGTTGCAGCGGAAGCGTCCGGGGCAGGTGGTGGGGAAGCG
This sequence comes from Wurfbainia villosa, assembly GCA_025175895.1. Classification (NCBI taxonomy): domain Eukaryota; kingdom Viridiplantae; phylum Streptophyta; class Magnoliopsida; order Zingiberales; family Zingiberaceae; genus Wurfbainia; species Wurfbainia villosa. The sequence goes on along the minus strand of CM046001.1, from coordinate 10,454,481 downwards.
CGTGCAGGTGCGGTGGAGGCGGCGGAAGGGCGTCGCTCGACGGCAGCGAAGGACCGGCTAGGGAGGAGGATCGATCGAAGGAGAAACGGATCGAGGTGGACGCGGGTATGGGGGACAGCTAGCGACGGAGGCAAAAGGGTAGTCAGCAGCGGCCAGCCTCTGCGACTCCGCCATCGGCCCTCAATCGGAGTAGCGAGCCGGATAAAGGAAGGACGAGGAGCGTTGGATCTCTTGGTAGACCTCGCCATCGGAGCCGCTCGAGTCACCAATTTGGCAAACCCCGACGAGGGAGTCCGTCGAAGTATCAGAGACGACAAATATCTTAACGGATAAACGGTACGTTAACGTCGTTGGAATCTCAATCAACAGCCGTTACGTTCCGCCGTCCGTAACGGGTGCTAATTAGAAACAATTTTGTCAAGAAAATATAAATACACATGTTTATTTGTAATATAAATACAAAAGTGTTTTGAATTTATTCTAAATAAATAAATCAGAAGATCGTTTTATCTTTAAAATTAATCGATGAAATTCGAGGATTATTTTAAAAAAAAAAGTCTGTCTCACCGTGAAAGTTGATAAACCACTTGCTGAAAGAAAGCTCCCCTTCACTTCGAAATTAAGATACTCCAAAGGGATGCGACATGGAAAAGATAGATTGGTGACTATTGACACTTAAGTCGCCGTGAATGATCATCCAAATCCAAAATGAGAAAATTGATCACTAAAAACTAAAATCATTTGGTCAAATTGGGTTGTTGAATGTTAGTTCTTGAATTAGAGTTGTTGAATGTTAGTTCTTGAATTAGAGTTGTTTATCCTCGCGGGAAGGGTTTAGTAGCTAGCGTATGTAGACGTTGCATCATAGGACAATAGATCAATTCCTCATAAATATGAGGGTGTCATCTCTTTATACGCTAGTCTCAAGGATCAAAGATCTATTATGATTTATCTCCCTTACGATAGTCCGGAGGTGGACTGATAGAGACCGCTAGATTGACGGATTTCAACTTTTGCATCATTGAATTGGGCCTAAAACATGAGTTAGGTCATGATAGACTATTACCAACCCACATGTTTATATCAACAACATAATAAAAGTGGATGATAAATTTATAAATAATCTCCAAAATGACAAAAATTTCCTCTTACAAACACAAAGACTCCACCTACATCATAAAAACTCAAAAAGAATAAAAAAAAATTGTTCATTATAAAAGTTTAACAGCATAAATGAAATAATCATATGCACAATAATACATTCAATGTAACGGCCTCGGCCTCCTGACTGTCGATCTCATGTGACAAGTACTGGGACAATCCACAGGGCTCAGGATAATACACCCAATGATTCATGTAACCATGAACGAAAATTATCAAATAAGCATGAAACCCAATGTTACATTTACATGAGCATCTTTGTCGATGCATTTAAGAAACACATAGCGTTGATCAAAAGACGAGAGTCTGTCCTAGAACAACTCGAGGATAAACAATCAGGCACTTTAAAGCCGATTTAGCACGGGGCAAGTAAACCTGCTTTAAAGGCCAAAATTGAACAGTCGCTGTACAAGAGCATCAGCAACTTGAAGAACACAAGTTGGTCGGCATGTATCGATCATCGAACATCACACTGGTTGTAAGAAGGACGACGTCAGGGATTCTGAAATTTGGGACAAAGGCCCTTGCTGCTGAGCCAGCTCATGGATGTCCCTTACTATGTCGAAAACGGCATCAGGTTGAGCTAGTCTCAGGGCATTTTCTGACATTTTCTTCAGCTCCTCTGACTCAGAACTGAACCAGCGAGCAACAAGGGTCGCTGTTTGCTTTGAGCTTTTGGAGAATACCCCAGCTCCATTCTCAACAACGTAAGGGACATTGCCAACCTCCTACAAGATGAAGAATGGTTTCCTCAATAGTTATGACAAAGATACTCCTCTTTAAGATTGGCTGATGGTTAACCAGTGAGTGTTGACTAAGAATAAAGAATTGATTGTGTGCCCTGAAACTCCTATGGGCGTGAGTTTTATCCATGGATGTATTTAATATTTTACTACAACAATCATACTGCCTAGCCTCTGAATCTAAAGAAGAATCAGTACAATTCATAAAAATTTATGGATGCAAAAACCTGTTCAAATGCATGTCGGATGAGAGTCAGCATTTTGTGTTGTCGGGTTAAGCAAGGCCAAAACAATAAATCAATTTCGTGGGTTCAATTCAAAGAATTATGTTGAGATGAAAATTAGGGTTGTGTTTCATGTCATCACTAGAACCAAAATAGTAATGCTGTTAATTTGTTAAAGTTAATCAATCTATACATAGGAAAATTGAGATTTGAACCATTTATTAGACACAAACCTGTCCAGGAATAAAATCATTTAGGATAATAGGAAGACCCCTTATCAAAGCCTCAGCGATTGTACCAGGTCCAGCCTAACAATATGGAGAAACTGTAAAGATCAGCACCGAAACAGAGTGATTCGAAGAAAAAAAAAAGTAGCTTATACTTTTGTTATAATGCAATCACAAGCTCCCATCCATTTCTCCATTTGTGTTACAAATCCATTTACCTGTCATCAACAATCAAGCCCCAAGTCAAGAACATAAATTTAAATGTAGATCCCTCTCAGTAACAATGATTTAATTACCTTCACAGGTATCTTCCACCGCATATCTTGCAGTGCATCTCTTAAAGTTTGATTTCGGCCACATATGACAACTAGTTGCCCGATTGGTTTACCATGCTCTTTGTCGAATAGTGATTCACCAAGGGCCTTTGCTGTCTTCTTAACTGGCCCCATTCCCTCACCCCCTCCCATGAGTAGGACGGCAGGAAGCTCAGGATTTATCTCAAGCTCTTGTCTCAATTCACTCTGTCATAAAACAAAGACAACTAAATCTCCACACGGAAGAGAAATAGGCAGGCACAGAGAGATTCGATGACTAACCTTGACTAGGATGGCACGACAAAAGGAAGGTCGAATTGGCAAACCAAATACCCGGATTTGAGAAGGTTCTAGGCCATCAAGAGAAGCCCTTTTTGCAACTTCCTCAGAAGGGCAATAGCATCTATTGACACCAACATGGAACCTGAACAAGGGTAATGGTGTTCCAATTTGAATAAGGGTAATGATTAGGATCGGTTGCTTGACGTTCAAACTAAATGGCCAAATGAATCCTTGACATGGATACTCGAAACTAACCAGGTAGGGTGGCAGGTGTTGAGGTCCGTAATGACAGTAATAAAAACAACTTTCTTCTGAAGGTTCTGCCATTTCAGCACCCACAAAGGGATGTGCTGCATGAGGGGATGGACACTGATAATTATATCAGGTTTATACTTCTTCAAACCAGCTTCCACCTTCCTTCACTCAAAAGTATAAATGAATTAGTATGCTGCACTTGTTTAATGAAATTATTCTGAATGTAGAGAGTCAGTTCCAGAAACTTAAATCTAAGGGTACAACACTCAGATGATGTAAGACCCAGAGAAGTGCAAAACCCACAAACAACAAATTGGATAACAGAGACAAGAATTATATTAGTCTCGAAGTCTAGGAGAAGCATCGAATATTTGGAATTCGATGAATACAACATAAACCTTCAAAGAAGAGAACTAATGAACAGGTGTACTTTTGATTTATAAAAGAAGTTCCGAGGCACAAATTCTAACAGCAAATGGTTTTATTCTTTTGTTGACTTAACTAGATCAAGTTCCTTTTTTAAAAAAGAAAAGAATTAATTTGACCGAGTCGCTGACTATAAATATAGTGCTGGACGACAAGTCATGGGAGTTGCATTGGTGGGTAAAGATGACTCTGGATCATTTACAAGTCATAGGAAAAACGAAAACAGTGGCTTACTTAGCATAGAAGGAACCAATGACTGCTAGGTAGAGATTATGAACCCAACGAGGAGATGTACTGTGGAAGGCCACATTCCAAAGCTGGGCGTGCTTAACCAAGAACTTATAGGACCTCTCCATGTCATTAAGAGGCCATCCGGCGTGCTCCATAAACAAATCCTTCACGAGGACCTGCACAAGGAAGAACAATTGCACACAAAACAATATGTTTTTTGCTGACACACGCATTGTTTGTTCACAACAAACTCGAAACTACAAAACAGTCTTAACAGAGGTAGGTTAGATCTGGCTACGAGTAAGGCGTTTGGGAAAACCAAACTGAAAAGCAGATCGAAGAAAGGGGGCAGCTTTCTTCGAATAGCGACATCAAGCAAAGAGGGAGAAACAACCGTCGAAGAGGAAAGCGAGATCTACCTTGTATTCATCTCCGTATTCAATCCGAAACGCGTCGCGGATGGCCTCGGCAGAAGCCCGGTGCCCACCTCCGGTGTCGCTCATCAGGATGAGTACGTTCTTGGCCCGATCGGCCCCGATCTGGGCCATCTCCATGGTGCCTTCTTCCTCCTCCCAGAACCCGACGTCTCCGTCGTCGGCGCCGATGCAGCCGCCACCTCTGTCGTTGCCGCCCCGCGAGGGGCTCTTCGGCTTCCGCCTCTGCTGTTGCTGGGCCTGGTAAGCGAGCACGGACTGTACCACCACCTCCCGGATCGTCCGCCGCGGCGGCGCCACAGACGCGGCCATGGGTATACGCTGGGCAGCAAAGGAAGCAGCACCGTCGGGCACACAAGATGTTAGATCGGCGGAGGGGATCGAAGGAGGAGGATCGGTCGACAAATTTATCGGCGTTAGTTGGAGCTCGACAGCGACCAAGCTGGAAAAGCGTATACAATGAAATTATTTGCCTTTTTTTTTTATTTACGGAAATTTATTAGATTCTATGGTTTATTCCATGAATTTCTGTGGTTAAATAATAAACGATAATTATGTATTTAAAATTTAATATTTTTTTTAAGATTTAAAAATTATCAATACTTATTTTTTATATTAATTATTCGATAAAGTTCACAATTTAATAATGCTGATTTTCAAAAATTAATATTAAAATAGTATTGATTTTCGAAAATATTTAAAATTTGAGATTTTTTAAAAGGTATACCATGATTTGATAACTATTTATTTTCTACCGTAATTCTCTCCGCTAAAATTCAAAATTCAATAAGGTTGTTTTTTAAAAAATTAGCACTAAAGGAGTGTTGATTTTCGAAAATACTCAAAATTTGATATTTTTCAAATGACATATCATGGTTTAAAAATTACCAAAGGTGCACTTATTTCCTTCGTTAACTCTCTGCTAAAGTTTAAATTTCAATAATATTTGTTTTCAAAAAATTAATGTTGTTTCTTGAAAATCAATATTATTATAGTTTTAAACTTTTGAACATTATAGAAGGCTCAAAAGTAAGATCGTAGGTATTCTTTATATTTTCAAAATTCTCTTCTTCCACTTTATTTTTTAGTTTTAAAATTTTAAATTTTATAAATCCATCAATGAATTTCGATCGAAATCTATTAATGACTTTAATTAATTTTGATTCAATCCAATTCAAGTTCGATATATTTCTATAGTAATCTTGAGTTTAACTTTATCATAAAGTCTCAACTTCAAAGTTTTCCTAACCATATTTTTTTTAAATTTAATCTCTATGACAATTAATATATACCCATAATTTCACGTAAAAGATTTAAAATTAATATTGCATATCATATCTACATAGATTTGATATATTACACGACGCACGGTACACAACTCGTGGGTAACGTGATCTCAGTTGTCTATCACATGAAGATGCATAGTAAATGGAAAATATACAGTGTTTCTCTCCCACAATCTCTGACCAAATTTTTCATCGTCAACATCATCCACATTATAGCCCAAACCCTGAACCTATCGAAGTTGTCACCACCGTCCGATCGACCGAACCACGATCGAATTCCGATCAGATTACGATTGGAATTCGATTGAATTGTGGCCGCCAAAACCACAGTCGCTACGCGCCGTGATCTGACCATGGTCTGATTGACATCGAAGTCGGGATAGATCGTGATCGAATTCCGACCGAATTACAGTAAGAATCAGCTACGATTATGATTGATGGCGACCACAATTGTAGTTGATTCAGGCCAGATCACGATCGAATTGTGACCGCTAGTGTTGTGGTTGCTAGCGATTACAATCGCAGTCGATTCTGATCATGATTCTGCTAGAATTCGACTGCAATCCGATCGGACTCCGATGATGGTAAGATCGTATGTGACCAAATTTCGACCAAATTGTGATCGAAATCAGGATGCTTAGCGGCGATGCGGAGCGACAGATGCTTCCGACTCGGACGTTACTGTGTATTCCCATTATTGTGCATGCTCGGACGCTTATGAGCATGTAGATATTCATCGTGTAGGATATTAATTCTACCCATCTACATTCTCTATGCTTTTATATTCCACTCTATGTTCATATTTAATAATTTTAAAGTTTTTAGTTCATCAATGAGTTTTGACTAAAATTCATTGATGATCTTAATCAACTATGATTGAATTCAATTTAAATCCGATCGATTTTTACATAAACCCTAAGTTCAACCATGTCCTGAAGTCTCAACTAAGATACCTTTAAAGTTGAACTTTTGACCATATTGGAACTAAGGAGCATTGTAAAAACATATCAGATTTGAATTGGATCCAATTAGAGTTGACTAAAGTCATCAATACATTTTGGCTAAAACTCATTGATGGATTTAGATGATTTAAAATTATAAAACCTAGACATAAAATGGAAAAGGAAAGTATAGAAAAGGTATATATGATATGAAATCTTAATTTTGAACCTCCTATGTAAAGTTATAGGTATCTATCAATTATCAGAGATGTTGAATTTTAAAAAATATATTGTTTATGGCCAGAAAGACTTGGAAGTTAAAATTTTAGGGTATGATTAAATTCAGCTTCACTGTAAAAATCTACCACACTTGAATTGGATTCGATTAAAACTGACTAAGATCATCAATGAATTTTAACCGAAATTCATTGATGAAATATAAGATTTATAATTCTGAAACCATGATATAAAGTGGAAGAGAGAAATTTTGAAAATATAAAGAAGATGTGTAATTCTACTTCTAAGCCTCATATGTTGTTCAAAATTTTAGAATCACAGTGATGTTGATTGCAATTTTATTTTTAAAAATCAACACCACTTTAATATTAATTTTCAAAAATTAATATTATTATTATGGTACTGTTTTTTCTAAAATCAATATTATTATGGTGCTAATTTTAAAAAATCAACATAATAAAATTTTGAACTCTGGTGAGAGAATAATACATGAAATATATACGTGTATTTTGATAATTTTTAAATCAAGATACATGAAAAATATCAAAATTTGGATGTCCCTTTTGATAAAATATCAAATAATAAAATAAAAATATTCGGCTAGTGTGAGCTGAGGTGGCAATTGGATTGGAATTACGTTAGACCATCTACGATGTAAAAAATTGGAATCAGTAATCTAGCGGCTTCTATCAATTACCATCATAAAAGAGGTAAATCACGGTAAGCCTTTTGACCCTTGAGATTAGTAACTAGCGTATGGAGAGACGGAACCATCGTATTTACTAGGGATTGATCCGTTGTCCTATAATACAACGTCTACATGCGCTAACCATTAAATCCTTTCCGTGGGGGCAATTACGTCAGACCATTTACGATTCAGTAAACAAGGGCGGAGCTCCTCTTTTACAGCCAAATCTGATCCAATTTAAACTGCATCGTGCATATACCGATAAAATTTGAGTCGTGTTATCTCAGTTCTGCTAGCCCAATCCGAACCTAAAGGTTGCATCCCATATTATCCCCGATACATTAAAGTTACATTTGGTATAGAGTAATATAATTAAGTTTATAATATAATAAAATTTATAATGTAATATAATTTAATTTATATCACATTACTATACGATGTATAATCTTTGATTATAAAGATTATTATATTTTTTTATTTGATATCTATTATTTTTATAAGAAATACAATTTACATTATTATAAAATAATAAAAATATTCTTATAATTTCGTCCGAATATAATCAAGATTTTAATTTATTCCCCGTGACCATCATGACCATTATCAGTCTTCGGTTGTCGACCGTCGGTGATAGTCGATCGTTGACGATTGCCTGCTTCCGGCCATCGGTGGTCATCAGTCGTCAACGGGCGACGATCGCAGATAGCCGTTGGTCGCCAATGCTTGTTAGTCGTCGGTCGATGGTCCCCCATCATCGACGATCTTTAATCATCCTCGGTAGTCATCGATCGTCGGTTGATGATTTAATCGAAATAATTAGAGCTCAGATTAAAAATACAGTTGACATTTAAATTTTTGATCTATTACCATTTTAAAATTATAATAAATAAAATAATTTATCATATAATATAATTTTGATTACATTAGATATCAACCGATAGGAAATATTCTAGATACGCTTCCTCACAATATACTACTTAGCTTATATATTTTTGGTGCAACAATTATGATTTTTTTTTGCAAATTACAATTATGAAATTACTCACAAAGTTTTCACTTCATCTTATTCACCTTTAATTATTGATTACTTTTTGATAATTCTTAAAAAAAATCTACCATTTTCTTTTAAAATTTCCTTCGCTTAGGATAGGATTAATTTCACATAAAATATATATTTTAAAACGCTCATATATGATATAACCATGTCGAATTAATTAGCCTAAATAATTTTATTTTCAAATTTATTTATTTTTCAAATTATGCATTGATTAATTAGGAAACATATTGAAGATATATAGTAATTTATTGTTCTTGCTACTTTGCCATTTTTTATTTTTTATTTGTCAATAAGTGAGAGCAAAAGGTAGTGTATTTTATCTTTTGTTGACGTCTAAGTGGTGTATATGTTGAAATATCGCGTACCATGATTAGTAGTGTATGAGTTACAAAATCAATTATTGTTGGAGGTGATAAAATTGTTGATGGTGCTAATTCTTTACGTAAGAGAAGAGAGGAGAGGAGAGGAGAGGAGGAGAGAGGTTCTTGTTTTCGATTTTGAAGAGAACAATTTAACATTCTCAATGGCTAGAATATATTAATTTTGTTGTTATTTAATTTTTAGATATATATTTTTAAATTATGAGAATAAATCATATAGAGAATTGACAATCCCACGGAAACAGAGGATCGATTTTTATTTTCTTGAACAAACTAATAAGATATTTTGTTGTTGAGCAACCCTTAATATATATTGACCCCAGTAACTACTGTTGCGTGCACACGTTGCAAAGGCAACGTAAACCTTTCAAGTCTTGATTACCTGAAAACTTCGTCGCGATCTGTTGATGACACCCCCTTTATAAGAGGGTGTGCGTCTAAGAGCAAGAGAGAGATAGATAGTGAAGACACCGAAAGACTGAAGAAAGAGGAAAGCGGAGTTTGAGTGTTCGTCGGAGAGATCGAGAGAATAGAACATCGAGGTGCGGCTGCGATCTTGGCTCGTGAAGAAGGAGAATCTTTCCTGTGTGATCGATTCTCAGACGGCTAGCAATCTTGCTTTTGCTACGCGTTAAATCAAGTACTGCAAATCTCTGTAAGTTTTTATTTTTTATTTTTGCATTTCGTTTATTCTGTTCTTTCTATTTTAATCAGTTCAAAAAGATGCATAAATCACCAACATTGGTATCAGAGCTTAGTTGGTGAAGCATCTGTTCGTTTATTTCTTTTTTTTCTTTGCAAAATTACTGTTCATCGCGAAAATAAAGTCGCGAGGAAGAAGAACTGATAATTCTTTGCGATTCCCAAAAAGGACCTTGGCGAAGCTGCTCACGTAACTTCGGATGAAGAGACATAAAAGTCGAGCGATTTTGAGTAGTTGAAATCAAGCAGTTATTGGTGAAGCAGTTCCATTGATGGAGAATGTAGACGAATACCGGCTTGGGTTTGCGGCTTGAGCCGGTCTTGAAGAGCAATTCTCTGTTCCTGTGGGCTGTACGAGCATTTTGAATGCGAGATAGGCGGTTGTGATGGAGGGACGATTCCTGGGCATCCCTATATCTTGCTGCTTCTAGAGTAGTTTTCATAAGGCAGTCGACAAAATCGAGGCCGATTAGAAGAACAATTCCTTAAGCTCGGGTGAGATGTTCTCTGATTTAATCCTTTGAGTGGAGCAGTTCGATCGACAACAACTTCCGGCGTTCCATGGTAGGAACGATTCCGAAGCGATCCCCCTAGAACAATTCCATGGTAGGAAACGATTCTGAGCGATTGAAACTATTTTCTGAGCATTTCTCGAAAGTGCTTGAGAATTGAAAATGTCTAGATTTGGTCGATGCAGAAAGTCGGTTTGGAAACATCGATCTAGAAATTAGACGAGGCAGTGCGGATTTCCAAAACTAGTCTAGAAATTGGTCAAACCGATGCGGATTTAGAAAATGGTGATAATTCAGAATAAAAGATCGAGATTTGATCTAAGTAGCGACAATCTAGATTTCGATAATCGATCAAGTGGACACAATCTGAATTTCCGCGGTTTGGAAATTAAACGGTGAACTTGATTTCATTCGAGAACCTTTGTATGCTTTAAACTAATGCTTTTTATTAACGACTGAAGCTGATGGTTGCAGTGAGGTTTATCCTAACGATTTAGTTAAACCAATCGGCATGCATGAAACGATTTAGGTGTTTGTATGGCCACCTAAATTTGTTATGAAATTCTTAGATGAGGTTTAGCGTCACCGATTGGAATTAATTTGAAACTTAGATCTGAATTCGATTGATGACATCATGCGGCGGAGCTAAACCTCTTGTGATCACGTTAGTTGACTAAGTTGACTGATCTTAATCAACTCGATCGATAATCATTTGTTTGGAACAAAAAATAGAAATTGACTTGACAACTTATGTTGGATCGAAGAATGATAGCGTGAATAGTCATAGGGTTTTGGATGCTTAATTAGCTTTGAAAATATAAAGCAAGTAAAGTGAATAGATATTTTTCGTGGTTAACGATTTTCGCTTGCTAATCCACGGGCCTAGTGATCCTTGATCACGTCACGGAGAAAATTCATCCACTCCTCTTCGTTGGAAGTAGACCACTCGATTAAAGAAATCAAGGAAGGACACTCCCCTTTCCTTGTTTCGATTAAAAGCTCAAAGACAATTTAAAGTAGAAGCCTTAAATAAATATACCGTTGACTCTTATAAGTAGAAGATGTAGCTTTTGATTAGAAACCGACAAAAGTGAGTAGTAATGGAGTTAGACACTGTTGAAAAGCTCTTAATTCTTGTAGCTATTTGCTTGGGCTATAACAGTCTATTTATGGATATTGATCTATGAATTTAGACATAGGTAGTAAATGAGGTGAGTTCTTATCCCAGACTTGTTAAATCCCATACGATCCTTTAGCCAACTCAAGGATTGTTTCATCAACCACCTTGTGCCACCTCCTTGAGCAACCTTGTGACAAGGATGAGTTCTTCAAATAATTGTGACCTCCACCTTAATAGTTGTTGCAAACTTATTTAAGGAGCCATTGTTGCCATCTTCCAACCATCTTGTGCCAACTCACCTTATTTTGGGCGTACCACAAAGCTTGGTGATGGTTTGGATGTCACCTTGATGCCACATCACCCTTTGTACCAAAAGTCAAGTCAAAGTAATTCACCTTGAAATTGAGCTCTTTTTTAACAAATAATAATAAGCTTGAAAATATTTGAGGTCTTTATATACAAGTTAGCTTTAAAATATAAAGTCTGATGGTTCTAACCATAAGTCTTGACCTAGACCTTCCATTGAATTATTGGATCTCGCTCGACCTTGCTTTCACACTTACCTTGTAGCCTGGCTTAGGTCTCTTCACGCCTCGGCTTCCGTAAGTCCTGCGTTGGTGCAAACCACCTCGGTTCCCATGTGTGGAGGACCTGTTCAAACTTTAGCATATGACTGGTAATTGAGCTAATTTCATAACAAATATACCCTTAACTATTGAGCCTTTTGCCATAATCAAAATTTAAACCTACTTTTGCACTTACTGACAATCTCTTGCATTCATGGCAAACCAAGTTAGTGAAAGGAAGATTTATTTGATTTACTAGCATAATGATTAAGCATGAATGAGCTGCATAAAGATTAAATATGAGAGCTAGCATAATGATTAAGCATGTTTAATGAGCTAGCATAAAGATTAAATATGAATGAGCTAGCGTAAAAAGTTAAATATGAATGATGTTAGCATAATGATTAAATATTAATGTTAGGTAATGATTAAGTATTAAAGTCTTAGTGTCTTCTCCACCTTTGAGGTACAACTTCCCCTTGGGTGAGTTCTTGATAAAATAATTACTCTCTCGAATTACTTAGACTAGTCGAGATTAATAAAAGGTAATAATTTTGTTTACTTTCTTCCCTTGACTTTGTCCTTTTTGCCTTAACTCAAAAAGTTTGTAAATATATTTTTAGGGTTTGTAGTCTAAGCAAGTTCCCAATATAAATATTTTTTTTAAAATAATAATAAGCTTGAAAATATGTTCAAATGCAAACTTGGACTTGATTGATATAGAATGATCAATAAGTCTTGAAGGGAGTTGATTAATTTAAATAATTATACTCATGGTTCATGTCGATGCCTTTGAATCGTCAGAACAGGTAAGGTCCTAACATCTCACGCTTTAATGGCTAGTACATTACAGCATTAGTATGTGTTTGTGAGATGTATTGCTTAAATCTATAGGTATATGATTTCTTGTTAAGAAAAGTCATAAAAATTTGATTATGCAAAAGTAGAGTACATATATAGAAAAATTTAAATCCTACTCTATTACGGCTAACTTTTCGTCTTAATAAACTAAATTGGTGGGTAGTGGTTTGGTGAAGATGTGCTAGGTTTGATTTGGACTCAACATACTCTAGTTGTATAGTTCCGGATTAGTTACATGTTCCCTAATGAAGTGGTGTTTTAACTTCTATATGTTTTTGTCCTAGAATGACATATTGGATTTTTAGTTAATCGGTTAATTGAACTAATGTTATCTATGTAGGTTTTAATGTTGTTAAAAGATTAAGCTAAAACTTGGAGTGCTAGTCAGTTTCACTCACCCATGAATTTAACCCGTTGGTAGATAAGGGTGATGTGGCATCTGGACTTCCTCCATCACCAACTTACTAGACTCGGTGATTTGACAACAACCACTCGTGCTCTTTATGATGTTTGTTGGGCTGAGATTAAACTCGGTAGATCTAATTGGATGAAATACCTCGTTTATGCCCTTTAGATATCAGGGGTTAGGTGAGACTCACAAGGTTTGTAACCTTGCGCCTATCCTTGAGTTGAATAAAATGTGGATGAACGGTTAAGTATAGAACTCACCTTGGACACTCTATGTCTAAATTTTTAGTCAATATCCATACATCTTAGTTTATATTAACATTAGTTGCCATAGGTGTATTGATTATTTTAGCATCTTGCATTCGTCGATTTATTAAGTCACATTTGTATATTTTTGTTGATGCGATGAAATCTACATTTCTTCATTTATAAGAGTTGTCGGCTATAGTTATTATTTGTTCTACTTAAATTGTCTTTGTGTTTAATGCAACAAGTTGGAAAGGAGTGTTGATTTCTTTTTTAGAATCGTTGCTCCTACTTCGTCCTTATCTTCTCCTACATATAGAATTGCATTAGAGGCTTTAGGATCCGGATAAGGTTGTCCTTGGGTTAGATCGAGTAAGGTTGTCCTCGGAACTTCAGC